>BLKR01009642.1:0-99138 GCA_011170035.1 Teleogryllus occipitalis
TAACACTAGCAACACTGAAACCTTCTGGAAATTTATATTTATTTCCACTTAAAATTTCGGTGCCCTCGGTGTATTGTCAATCAACCATGATCTCAGATCATGGCTGGTATTTATGAAATAGGGAAATGGAGAAAAGTCAGTTAGTGTACTTTCAGGAATTCTCTCGTAATTTGAAATACCAAGACGTGAATTGAAGATTTCGTAATGAATGGTCACGTTGGACCATCGCCGATTTTCCGTTAACATTGTATATAAATATAAGAAATAAAAGGCAAAAAAGTTCTGAAAAAGGTATTTATGCAAAAAATAGGCATTTATTGCTAAAATAAGCAAAAATAAGCATTATAAAACTTCGTCATAAGTCATCATTTGTCATGATTCGTGAACATATATTATTAGAAAAAATAGGCATTTTCCTAAACATCCGATGTCTAATAATCATACGTTGTCTTTTCTTTAATGTATTTAATACGAGCTTCATCACTACCCTTGGAATGTAATAGTAATGGAAGATGTAGTATGTACCATCATTTTATAATTACTTTTTATTAATCAAAATATTAGCAACTTGTGATGGCTTATCATTACTTTCAGATCTTCTCTGCCTCTGACCAGTGTATCTAATTGATTCTTGGATCCTTACCCCCTTTCTAATTAAGGTTGTCTAGCCTCGTTCTTGTTGTTTCACCTGGAGACTAGTTTATCTTTATATGAATTTATGTATAATATATTTTATGTGAATTTATGTTTCGTATTTTAATTAATTCTTCTACGAAACTAGATACACTTCATTTCTTACATTTCTCAAATGGTTAATATTTCCGAAAATATGGGTAGTAATAATCTTTCGATAACATAGAAATAGCGATTTTACCGAACAGAAGAAATACCCAAAACAACTAAGTTTATTAGGGTACGCCCATTTCTCGTTCAATGCTTGTATTTCTCGTTTCCATAATGAACACTAACAGCTACAATTACAATCTGTGCGGACTCTAAAATACACACACGTATGCATAAATGAAGTAAAATAAATTTGAGAGTTTGTGAGAGTGTTATCGTGCATTTATCCCATGTTAGGTTTATCTAATTGACTAGTAGTGTGACTGAAAACAGTTGATTTATAATGTAATTGTATTTTTTCCTTCATAAATATTTGCGAGCATGTCGTTCAGTAGAATTCTCGATTGTTTGTGAATAGTGTGAAAGGAATAAAGCGCGAGTATAAAATCTATTTTTTGGAAACTTCAAACCTGTGAAAAGGATTTATAAATTGATGTGACTATGCTGGATGGGTATTACGTGTTCGTAACTGGTACGCAGCGGTTTATTCATTGATGTCCTTACATAACAACTATCTTATCAGTTTCAGTTTTATTGTTTGTATACTTCAAAATGTGAATAATATTAGATTGGTGACTACGATGAGATCTATTTTCTTAAGCTTTTCTCCATGACCTTTTGTCAGCAGCTGTAATAAACATAAATATTTTGATCTGCAACACGAAAACAAGATAGACATGAAAACTAGTAACAGCCGTTCTATTCGCTTACAGTATGTTCTTTCTGTGCGAAATATCTTCATAAGAATGTGGTCCTAGAATCCGAAGTTTTGGAATTATAAATTTGCATGCAAGCTGATCAAGAAAATTTAAAAAATGACAATAGTATGCCAACTATATATGCTGTTGAAAAATCCACATGCTTACGTTTCTCAGTCGAAAATTGTTCTAGCCATGTGGCTAAATGACATTGTTTAACCGTTATATTGTATCACATCTCATTCACCGAGTGAGGAAAAACTTCGTCTCCGTCTTGCTTGTGTTGGTGTTGCGGGCGCCCTTCCTTTGCGAATTGCTCATTGTTGTTCCATTTTCTCTGCCCGGTTCTCGAAGACTGCAACCCTTAATACGATTCGCAGTGCCAGAGAGTGTGTAACAAGACTAATGGTGTTCGCTTGCTCAGTTGTTGACGAAAGGGAGTTGAGCGCTCGTTGACAGATGAACTGAAAAGCGCCGTCACTTGTTTTTCAATCGCTGGCTTAGGAACACGAAGGCCTTGGTGCAGCACCGGTTCATCCCAGTAGAATGTACTCTGCTCCCGGGCATGGGGCGGTGTTGGACTCATAGTATGATTTTGTGTTTTTGCTTTGGCGGGTAATTTGGCACGACATGTAAGCATGTTACTGGTAAAAAATAACTAGATGAAAACCAGATTGGTCTGGTTTTTTAAAGTTCGTTTGAACAAAGCTTTTTCGTATTTTACAAGAGCTACTAGGGAATTCTAGAATTCAGTATTTTTATTGATTCTTGACTAGTACTTTTATTGGTTCTTAACGTGGCGTTTAGGATTGTAAATAAATTAGTTCATGTTTTCAAAAGTATTTTTTTCCAAAAGACCGCCTTTCAGCTTCCATTACAAATTTCCAAAAAATTATTTACCTGAAAACATTACTGATATTAAATATTTTCTTCTTGACCTGTTTTCATCTCAAAATCTGTCATTCGCTTATTTGCAAAATTCAACATTCATTGCACTTTAAATGACACTCGATGAAACTGGCCGCACACAAAAAGAAATATTGCATAAAATATTCCTATTAACTTATTCAAGAAACAAGAATATCAAACGTTTTTCCCAACCCTCTAAAAATCCTCGGTACGTGGGCGGATTGTAAACGGCTTCCAAGAGACTTAAAAACAAACTGTTGCCTCAACCGGATCTGCACCGATATAGACAAACAAAAACACATTTTGCTTATCCAACCCAGTCAGAACTAGTTTTAACTAGCTAATACGTGAATTTCTGAATGTGTTTTTTATTATATATCACATAAAATGTTGTAATGATTCTACTATTGAATATTAGTATTGAGTACTAATACTAACAAGCTAGCGAGCTTTTAAAATAAAGTTTCAAAATTCAAACTAGACATATTCGATTTTAATTTCTTTGTATTTTGTAGTTTCCTTGATAACACATAATTTTTTGTCATTTCATAAATGCGTACATCACCAGTCAAATTGAGATAAGAGAGACAGATTGTTTTCCTTTTAACATTCTTTCATAATCCTTTTTTTCGCACACAAAAAAACAGCCTGAACGAGAAGAAACTGATTAACAGAGAATAGATTAATAAAGGTTTCTTAGTGTAAGTTATAGTACTCGCAGACAAATCCATAACTGTTGCAAAAAATGGGTTTGGGATGGCTAGTGTTGTCATCAGAAACTTTCTAACAGTATTTTTTCAATTGCAAGAAATATCGTCCCTCTTATCGTTGCTTGATCATGATTTGCAAGTAAAAGTGTTTCGTTGACCATTCGTCTCACGATATTAACGTCAATAGCATTTAACTATATATCGGGTATGCCCCCATCAGGGCGGTGTATTTCAAATTTTTGTTTTCGCTCTTTCTGTCCTATTTTTCTTGTCACTTGTTTCTATTGGCCAGTCATAACTTGGGATACGTCAGTAATAGGAAATGGTGTACACTGAAAGCACGGGTTTCATTAATATAATTAATGTTTGGCACCCGTGGAAAATTATAAAAATGATGACCGAAAAATTATAAAAATGAAAACGATAAATATTTAACTTGAGTTTAATAGTTTTCACTGATGCCCAGTATATACTATATATACTATTTTGCAGGAAACTGTGAGTTTTCGTATTTATTGTTTATGTTCACTGGAAGGCCTTAGCAGTATCCAGTGTGCGAAAGAATTTGTGCACCCTGTACTCGTATAGTGCAGTGCAGCCATGAGCAGGTCTGCTAATTCTCTCAAAAGACACAAACTCCGGGATGGGCCTACAAGCTACCTGGAGCGAGACTGTGTGCTTGACCGAGATCGGCGTGAGGTCCAGGGAGCGACGTCAGCTTTCCTGTGGGTGGATCTACACAATGGCAAAAGGGAGCCCCAAATCGTGTATCCGGTAAAATCTCGCCACCAGTTCTTCACAGCATTACACAACTCTCTTTATATACTACTTGCGTTATTCGGGATGTACGTGCGTATTGGAGAGAGGGCTGTATTTTTTGTGAGTCGTGGGTGCGTTGGCGGCTGGCCGCAGTGGCCTAGGATGCTCGCCCCGGAAGGCGGCAGCCGCTGCGACCGGCGCCGTGGCAGTGGCGGGGGAGAGGGAGGGGGAGGGGGAGGGCGACGCCGCCCACTCGAGCGGGCGTCGGCCGCACCTCGCGAAGGCCGCCCCGGACCTCCGCCGCCACGCGCCTCTCTCCCGGGCCAGCGTTGCCAGCGGAGGGGTTCGCTAGAGAGGGTTTTTTTTAAAGAGGTTTTACAATCCGAAAGGAAGAGGTTTTACAATCCCCCGAAAGACGAAAGTCGAACGGGAAGAAATAAATTTAAAAAAAAGGTTTTTACAATATTTTTTTGTCAGGAATTTTGAACTTTATTATACTTTAACAAACGTTAGATTGGTTGTTTACTGACAAAATGTTATGGCTTACCTTCTAAAAATTTCCACCTTTTCAAACAACTACTGGAATGCTTTGAAACATTAATGAAGAACAAGTGTCTGAATGGAATAATATTTCTGAAACGTTATTTATGCTGTGTTATAATTTTTATCCAGCAAGGAATTTCAAAAATCTATGCTTATACACCAATGGGTATAAACGATTTTAAAATGTATAAGCCTATAACAAACGTATTTTTATTAATCCTTGAAAATAAATATTTAAATGTAGTATTTTGTGTCATTTTAGTGGCTTTCATTGGCTCTATGTATGAGGAAATCCTTGAGTCCACCTGGCATCACTGCTTAATCAGCAGCACTTGAGTATTTCCGCACTCGTTATTAAAATTCGCGCGTTGGCAAATCATTACGTTCGCGGAGGCAGCATTATCGCTGCAGTCTGAATCAATCCATAGATAAATGAATAATTAGATAAAAATAAATAATTAAGTTCGGGAGCTTAAATAAAATATCACACGGAATGACATGGGTGGCAAAATATCATTTCCATATCCTCTAAAATTGTGGCTGATAATCCACATTATTGAAGAACTTCATTAATATTTTTTCGAGTTTTAACAAACTCTAGTTCGGAAGGGGAAACTTCAGTGCTGATGAGGAACGTTAAATATGGATGTAAAATTTAACATTCAATAGTTTGATCATTGATTTTATTCTTCGTATTATTGCATTATTTCATATTCCCACATAAATGGCAAGATTCACTCACAAAGCAAGTAGAGCGATGAACCCCCGTTGACGTTAATGTCATGTACTAAACATAACTACAGTAGTTGTCGAACATTTCGTCGTTGATGATAAGCCCCTGTGTATCAGTAAGGCGATTTCGTATGTTCGTATCAAAATATTATTAATTTCTTATTTCGTATGATTAATATTTGGTGTGCAAACTGGAAAATAAAAATGCACTAAAACAGAAAATAGTCATTCAGATATGTTGCATGTATCACAATTGAAAGCCCCAAAAATCTACATCAGTTGCAAACTGTGTTGTTGTTTTTTTATATGAAAGGTTGTCTATCATCAACGTGAATTTTTTCAAGTAAACGTGGAAGCGGAAGAGCTAATGTTATGACCTGTGTCTCCCTTTAAAGCGACAAATGGGGGGTGGGGGGGGGGAGGCAAAACAAGCAGCACAGTGAGCGCCGCCGCGCAGTCGGGGCCGGTGATCGACCTTATACGCCTCCGTCTGTGGCGCCGCCGCCGCAGCCGAAGGTCCCGGGTTCGGATTCCGACGAGTCCGTCCGCGCGCACTTTCTCCGCGCCAGCCGCTCGGGGCGGCCCCAGCGCAGTGGGCCGGCAGCCGCTCTCGCGCTCGTCAAGCGACACTTCCGCGACTTCTTTTCTCTGATTCGTTCTATTAGTTCGGAACACTGTGTTAAATTTCGAGAGTAATTGCGTTTTTATTTCGGTTTTCACGATAAAGTATTAATATTTAAAGATTACTACTGAGTATCATCACAAAATATTCGTTATAGATAAAATCCCGTAAAGACTTAGAATAAAGAAGAAGCTAAAAGAAATGCTAATTTTACCAGATATTAACTGAAAGTTTAATAGTTTATCATTGGTATCTTCCCTAATGAGAATAAATCTTCATAACGTAAGCCACTAGTTATTGTGACATTTAACCTTCTCCGAATACGAACCTGAACAGAGGTTCGGCATCCGATTTAAGTTTTAGAAGTAAGTTTTAAATGTAAGTTAGCACGTAAGCCTTTCACCATATGTAACGTTGAGGCTTAAACTGATCTATGTACAACCAACATAAATCGATTGAAAAAATTGTGACTGTGAACGACCACGGTCTCGTGGTTGAGGTGGCTGAGAGTAACAACTGTAGCCGTTGCAGTGTCTGAACGAGAAATCATCGGGCTCCAGACCCAATGGTAGCGGATTTTCTAAACTAACTGGACCGAATTTAACCTCCGTGTGGAAGAGAATTCTAGCGACCGATTGATCTGATCGATTGTGTCCGTGGTTTCGCCGATCGATACCAGGCGAACGCCGGAGCACCTTGACAATGGGCTACGGAGCGCAGGCAATATTTTCTTCCTTGTGCTTGTCCCCTTCTCTCCCTTTTCACACTCGTGTATACACACGTATGTGTACACTTATATGGACTACACTCCCACACATGTCGGAAGACCAGTCGGGAGCATCGAGGTTCTTTCTAGCTGGGGCAGTTTCCCGCTGGGGGAGATACCTGTAGTGAGAAACCGGTGCAACCGATGTGTAAGTCGGTGCCAGATCGCTCGTGAGGAGGAACACCGCCACTTCCCGGGATATAATATGCTCTACACTTACGGGACTAACGACCGCAGTAGTTAGCGCTTCCGGAAGCACAAAGTCATAAATGAATCAATCCATCCACGATGTCCGAATCTCCAAACGTCATAACCATCTACAAAACTATCATAAAACCACTCCTCCTTTACGCCTGTCCAGTTTGGAACTCCGCTGCAAAAACAAACCTAAATAAGCTCCAAATAGTCCAAAACACTTTTCTTATAACTATCACAAATGCTCCTTGGTTTGTCACAAATACACAGCTCCACAAAGAATTCCAAATTGACTCCATACAACACCATATGACATATCTCTCAACCCAGTTCTATCACTCCATATCTCATATTCCACACCTAGACAACTTCAGACCCTGGAAAACTCCTCATAGAACCAGAATAAATAATAGATATCCGTACCAGGCATTCCTAGTCAACTTTTCCGAAATAGATTGTTTTTAGAGATGCCTGGAGAAGATTTTCTCACCCAAATTAGTTTGTAGTTTTATTTTAGGTAAATTAGAATGTAAGCCATTCAATACATATGTAAAGTGTATTGACCATTGTAGAATTTACCACCGTTAATAAGTTGTAGGATATGGATCACGGGATCGGTCAATTAATGAAACACATTAGTTTGCCAACGTTTCGGAATATTTGTATATTTCGGTATATTTGTAAAGTGTCTTATGCACTGAACTATGTATGCTCTGTAAAAAACAATAATTTAAAAAAAGGTCCGAATCCTGTAGCCGTGCCGCGTGTGTGTCGTGCTGAGGGTTCTTGGCACTGTGGTGCGGCGGGCGCCGGCGCTGGCGCCGCCGGGGCGTGGGCGGGCGGGCGGACGGCGGCGAGGGCCATTGTTCCCCCGGCCTTCCACTTCCCAGAAAAAGCCTCCGCCCCCCCCCCTCCCCGTGTACCGCAGCACTCGGATCCAATCGCCGAAGGCGCGCTGGGAAAAGGAATACCTCGCCAATGAGCGGCCTTGAGCGCACGGAGAACATGTCTTTATGCCGAGGTTGCGTCAGACACGTCTAGCAGGCACGGGAATGTTTAATTCAGAGTTACTAATGTCATTTCTGGTACAAGTGTGTAAAAGAGTTGTTTGCTCAAGTGTTAATAGGCGATTTAAAATCCATGTAGTACCTACGAAATTAACGAGTCCCCACGTTCTCATTCAAAACCAATGAATCAATGTGATGTGGGTTTTTCGATACTCATTTACCCATCTGTTGGGTCTAAAGAACAGATTTTCGGTTTGTTGCAATTTGCAGTAATGTTTGTAGGGAAGATGTCTGTTTTTTTGTTTTGTTTTGTGCGTGTTTCATGTTTCGTGGCATGCACATACTTGTAGAAGTGGCGCTCAATAAGTAAGAATTTTTTCCGAGCTGAAATTTAACACGTCTTCCTCCTCCAAAAATACATTACTTTTAATGAGTTGATTGATGAGCTTTGAAGAATCTTTTAACATAACATTAGAGAATAATTCTTCTCATTCAACATCCCTCCTGTATATACGATCATAACATTCGAAATCCGTTACGAAACATGATCTTAAACAGAATAAGAAATAAGTGTATGGAGTCGATTTCTTAGGCACTTCCTCTGTTTTAGAAGGATGATGACTTGCAAAAATATAGTCGTGTGCACGAATGACTTATATAGTGATTCTCTACCATAATGCACTAATAATTTTTCTAACCTGTTTTACAACATATTTCGTTCCAGAAAAAGTAAATTCCGTATTTTTAATGCCCTAAACATGTGATGCCTTTACTATATTACTACAAACCGCGAACATGATGGTAGTACGATTAGCACCGGCTTGCAGGTTCCGAACACATCGAATATCGCCGCAAACTTCTATGAAAAGTTCAAGTTTCTGAGTAATTCTACAATTCTGCCTTAGAACATTCAGCAACCGAATTCTGATTTGCGATGGAGTGTCTATACGGAATATCTATGAATAATAGTTCGTGATAATGATCAGCGTAGTTAGTTACACAAGTAGTATTTTTTCCTGCAACGTGGTATTATGGTGTGATACGGAATACCTTGCCAATTAGCAGACCTTGAGCGCACGGAGAACATGTCTTTATAAAAAACTAGCTGACCCGGCGAACTCTGTTCCGCCTTAACAGAGAACTCCGTTCCGCCCAAACATACGAAAACACGCGAAATCACGCGAAAACGTGCAAAAACGTGCGTTCTCACACAGAAACGCTGTCGAACGGGATAAACAGTATCCTATGTCCGTCTCCTGGCTCTAAGCTTCCTGCTCACCAATTTTCAGCCAAATCGGTACAGCCGTTCTTGAGTTATAAATAGTGTAACTAACACGACTTTCTTTTATATATATAGATATGGTATTTCCTGCAGCAATGTCTGCGACATTGCTAAATTACAAAAGAAAAGATCCATCACGAATATCCTTTTCGGTTTTTAGGATGTGTCAGTTTAGATATCCCGATGAAAGTAGGGAATCTCGAGATACCGTTCGGATATGTTGATTGCAGTACTCGAATGAGCCATTCACGAATATGGGGAACTCGAACCAACGCTGTCGCGTCTCAAAACATAATTTGGGAATCACCCGAGCGCATCTCTCTCCGACAGGTGATAATGGCGCGTTTGCGTCATTTTCACGAGCAGCCAATCAGTGCATTGACGTCCGCAGCGGCTGTAATCGCTATCTGGCAGCGTTCAGCCAGGGGTTGTACATCACTCATTTTGGTGAGTGGGCCGCAACACTTGATGCTCTGATGTCTCTGGACGATATATTAGGGGTAAACACCTGCGGTACTCAAGTGCATTATTGAAGTTAAAAGCAAGTTTTAGTGATGAGTCACGTCGCTTTTAGAGATTTATTTGAAAATAATGGCATTTTCATTTCTATACCTTATTGAGAAACCAATTTTCGGTGGTTGAACAATATAATATTACCCGTAACACCGAGCATTTGCATTTATATGCCGGGAAATAATGTTTCTCCATATTTTGGAGTATTTTGTATTTCGATGTGAAAACGTTAAGACAACATTATGTTACATTATGACATATACATGGAACACAGCCAATGAAATAAAGAGGAATATGTCTAGGAATTAGTAAATTAGTACATTTATTCTTGATTTCGAAGTGACGTCGAAATTGGATCTGCAGGATGTTCATTCTCAAATATTAGTTGGGCCAGTAAGAACAATCGTAACTTTTTAAATCTCATTGATTTAAAACGTGAGGATTGTAAGGGTAACCTGATTTTGAGGGCATTGGACGTATCAATTCTGAGGCATATACGATGGCAAAGGGTGCTGCAAGTTTGCATGTGCGCTTGATGCGTCCCTTACATCATGATCTACGAACTTGTATTTTTCCTTCATACATCTGTTTGATGCAGGGCTCGGGGGTAATTTTCTAACCAGCAGTAGTACATCAACAGGGTTTTGTGTCAGTGGTTGCTTTTGAACGGTATGAGCCCGTCGTCTTTCTTCAGCGTATACGAGAGAGGAGGGGGGGAGAAATTCTAACCATTTGAAGATAACGACGTAATATTCACATTCCATGGAATTTATTTATTTTATATGTATAATGTGTACATTAATGCATAAACGTTTGTGGACGTGAGTAAAACTATTTTGTTATATAATTGATTGCAAAAGCATTGCATGTACGAATACATAGGTCTACTTATTGGCACTCCTTTAACGCCGCGGATTTTATTCGTGAGCTGCGAAATTCATGTTTAGTAATAAGGAGTGTGCAGTATTGAAGAGACGTATACAACTTGACCGCATTGTCACGAGTCAAGTGACAACTGGCGCACCGCCTAACGTTTTATTAAACAGTTGGACATTGCCGCCCGCGGAGTGTGGAGGACACAGAGTGTCATCGTCGCTTGGCGACAGCTAATTCAGCGGCTGACGGGCGGTGGGGAAGGGCGTGATGGCCGGCGATTGACAGGCAATAAGCCGCTGTAGCTTGGCCTCGGGGGCACAGGTCAATCATGCCCCTGGGATGGCGCTGCTCTGGAAGTGATTTATGAACTTGGGCTGTTAATTGAAATAAGAAAATCCCTTTTGGCAGTGTATTGTCCAGAAGCAGTTAATAGAAGATGCTTGGATATATGTCCAGTTCGTCACCGAAGCTTTTTGGCCAAAAAATCCTTGGTTCGAGTCCCGACAATGGCGGACTTTCGTTGTCACCAAAGTAACTGGATTCAGTGATGTTACTACGTGAATGAATTGAAGAGGTTGGCTGCCGATCATGTTCGTGGTTTCTTTCGATCTATACTGGGGGTAGATGAATCATGAATGTAAAATTGTTGGAATAATGCACATAACAATTCTACAGACCGTGGACAATCCTTCATCTTCCATCCTAACCTCACTCTTACGAGTCTTGGGACCAGAATGTAGGCTGATTTCTCATCATAATGCGATCCGTCTCCCGTGATCCTAAAAGCATTCTATCCGTATTGCGGGATCGTGGGTGCCAGACCAAAACTCACGGAGAAAGGTAGAGTCAGAAAAGTAGAAAAAGACTCATGTTTTAAGTCGCAAGCATTCTCTGCGAGGTGGATGAGAAAACATGAAATCCGCCTAGTAACATGATTCCTTTCCGACGTTTTGACAGCACAGACTGCATTTCATTCGAAACGTGCTTACCAGAGACACGTAGAACCCAATAAATCATTAGAAAGCTTGCACGAAAGACTTCCACAAATATCACGAACTCTGTGCGAGAACGTGCCCTTCGCTGAGAAGTTACGTCGTTAATGCTCACGCAGTTACTGCAAGTAACTGGAATATACTGGTCGTGTCTTGCTCCTCAAGGCGATTGCGGCAGCACTGTTGTAAATAGTGTTCATTTATCGGTCCCCTTTTGTGGATCTGGAATTAAATTTGTTTGCATTTCGTCAGTATTATTTTCTACGAGAATTCTCAATTGAAATTATTCCCGCAATATATTTTTTGAGTAGGCCTACTTACTGTAATCATTCGATAGGAATTGTTGTACCAGCAAATCTTATGTACCAATTAAAGGGAAATATGAAGATAGATGATTACCACAGCATACGCTTGTGGCATTCTCCAGGAAAGCTCTGAAAGTATCTTTTTCCGAAGGAAAACCACGCATGGAAATTTAAAAAAAATTAATTATTATAACTTAAAAAAAACATCACGATAAGAGACTCGGAAATAATAAAAACCTTATTTATTAATCACTAACCTAATCTAGCTATTTGAAGTGAACAAAAATGTAATTCTCTAAACCTAACAACTAACGATAATTTCGATTCATCATTTCCTCAAAAAAATATTAAATGTCAATTAATGCTTGTAGAACGCACATTCGAACATTTTGAAGAAAAAAAACTTGGCAATCTTCCTAGTACTCATAGCACATATCTAGAGTAATCGAAATCTTAATATTTTCTTTAATATTTCTTCTTTATAGTATTACATTTACTATTCTTCTATTCGTTTTTTTTATCAAACTATCTCCTTCCCGAGCGTTGTTTTAATACACGTACATAACGTGGTCTGCGAACATGTACCTTCTGTATATGATCAGAGCTAACGACCTCCCATGTGCTTCGT
This sequence comes from Teleogryllus occipitalis, assembly GCA_011170035.1. Taxonomy (NCBI): domain Eukaryota; kingdom Metazoa; phylum Arthropoda; class Insecta; order Orthoptera; family Gryllidae; genus Teleogryllus; species Teleogryllus occipitalis. The sequence continues at coordinate 12,381 of BLKR01009642.1, forward strand.
AAGCGAGCTACTTTTTCAAGAATTGTTTAATCTTCTCTACAAAGCACTAAATTTGACACCATGAAAACCTTCCGGATATCTATTGACATATGTTTAACATCTGACATCCTACGTTTCCGTCGTTCTCAGACGTCTTCGCTTATTTTTATGGGTCGCGCCGCAATTATTTCATAATGTCCATACACATTCTTCACACTTTCATGACTTTTACGAATAAATTTCTTCCATTTTATTATCACCCGTTGTGATCTGTCGCAGAGTGAATGAAACGTGTTGAGCGTAACGGAATGTTTATGAATGAAAACGTAAGGGAAGATGCTTATAGAGAGATCTGCATTTGAGGATATCGCGTATTTTAGTTCCAAATAAGCAAATACGCTTAAAATATCTCAGATAACAAACGAAGCAGAGAAGCTCGGGATTCCTATGTCTCGTGATGCTTTAACGCCATCATTCAATTCAGCCTCGCGATGTAAATAGGGAAAATGAACTCTGTACCAGCATACTGATAGCGTAAGGAACGTTTTAGCACGTGTGAGCATTGAACTAACAGTGTCTGTTGACTAACAGTGTATTAATAACAGTGTATGTCGATTCCACTCCTCTATTATTTAATGGTTCACGATGAGCGAAAATTAAGTTTGGTCAGTTTACATTGAGTGCATTATGAATTTAGAGTAAAAATGAAAACGGAGTAAAAACTGAAGGTCAGTTGAGTTATCGAGCTGGAAGAGCCTTCCCTTAGAATCCAGGAATTTAAGGAATGCCCACAAATTAGGTAACTAATGAAATATTTGTAGTAATATTATTTAATATCTTCATACATTTTATATGTTTTAGCGGTTAGATGGCAAAACATTATTTTTTGATGTGGTACATTTAATTAGCGTGTTTCGAAATGTGGCATTATCTCTCGAACGACATAAACGAGTGCAATCATTTACACAAATGTCCCACGTTATATTTATAATTAATATTGATAATATTAAAGTTTCGATTTACGACTCAAACGTTCTGGTGATTATGAGGTCGCGGGTTCGATTCCCGCCAGGAATTTGCCTGATGTTTTTAACATCGGTGAGTTCGTGACGCGTACTCTAAGCACTGATTTCCATGAGTTTACATGTTATTTCCTGGCGAATGCCACAGTAGAATAGAATAGAATATTTATTTTGCTACTTAGGAATACATAGAATACTTCCGGTGGTAGCGTTTTCTAAGGAATTACTGAAAATACACAAAACAAACATAAAAAACATTAAAATATTTACATGTTACTAAATACAATTTTACAAAATTAATCTATTAACCCTATTTACTTAGTCAATTTAAAAATTTTTGACATTCTGAGGGAAAGTCTCCAGCACTGCTGCAGGTAATTTGTTCCAATTTTGTATAGTTCGGTTTACAAATGAGAATTTACCTACATCTGTTCTCTGTTTTCTTTGCCGAATTTTGAAACTATGATCCTTCCACCCTAGTACCACCCCAGAATACGGGCCACGGATCGCTCGCGAGTCTTCCTTCCCTTTTCTATTTTCATTCCTCATCCCTAGGGCGGAGCGTTGGGCTGATAACCTATCCTCGTATGGCCCAGCCCACGGATCTAGAGAATCTTCAATAAGCGTCGGGAATGCGTAAATATAGCCTTCACGCTGTGGATCCGTGGAGACAATTTGTGTCTCATGGTGGGAAAACCGGAATAAGAAATTATTTAAAAAAATATTGTAGTTTAACACGTCAGTCGTCGTTTAAGTCATTCGATATGAAAATCTGTACAATATTTTGGATGAGACCTTCTAGACAAGCGAGAGATCCAGACCTTGGTTACGCCACCGGACACAGGACAATGACAATCTTCTCGTGTTGCGAACAATACGAGTCGGCTTGTGAATCGCCAGCCACCTGTTTCATAACGACGACGCGCAGGCTGGCTGGAGTGGGGGCGGGGGGGGGCGTGCTTTGTGGTATGGTTCGTCGCGTCAAATTAATTCAATTCCGATGAAGCGCTGCGTCATGTGCGGTTGGCGCGCGCGGCGCCTGCGAGTCAACGCGAGACTTGACCTCCTCCCCGCCCCCCACCCCCTCCCCCTTGCGTCTTCCAACGATTGAGCCCCGGACCACGGGGTCAGCGGCGAGCGGTGGAATACGGTAGCCCCTTGTCAGAGGTTGTTGCTGAGGGGCGGCTAAGCAGTGGGGGTTTGGAAGGGGCTATTTTGAAATGTGTTGCTGTGTGCCCTTAAAACGTGTTATTTATTTTAGATCAAGAAGAAGTAGTATATACGGGAGAAAATGTTACATACGCGTTTTGAGACCAGAGGCAACACGAAGAAACATCACGTTATTTGGTGTATTGCAGGCATGTCAAGGTCGCGGACAAGGTAGCACGCTTACTAGAGCTCGCAGGCACTGCGTCCAGAGAAATTGGCGCCAGTTTTAAAAGTAAAGGTTGTACAAACGGTAGGGAATAGCGGTACGTTACTGGATACCTAGCCTTTGACAGTCTTTCGAAGAAGTTACTGAACAGTTATTGTCACAAATTTAACTACTCGTATATTAATTCCTATTTTCTCTTTAAGGCAAAGAAATTACCCATTAAAATGAAATAATACATAGGTCCGATTTCAAATTTTCAAGAGAGAGAGAGAGAGAGAGCTTTTGAGAATAAAATTAAAAATTTTGAATTAAAAGTATCTTGATTTTGTTATTATGTTTACTTAATAATGATACAAAAGCATGAGATTTCTACGATCAGGTTAGAAGGGTTAACACATATTCTTGTCTGTTAAAAGCGTTGTCATCCATAAGCAAGAATTATTAACTTATAGAGACTTTTTTAATTTATTTCACAATATTGCAAATTTCAACAAGTAACTGGATGATTTAATAACACAACACGAAACGAAAACAAGGAAAGCTCCATTCAAACATATTCCGAACACTTAACCAAGGTGTTATATAAGAGAGAATTTAGTAAGAATATAAACATCAAATAGTAATAAGTAGTGAAAATATAAACATAATACAATTCTCGGTTATTTGATAGAAAAAAATCTGGCAAACATATTTTCGTATCAAGCTACTATTTACCGCCTCGCGCCTGTCCAGCTAGGGCATGTACACTCCTTCCTGGATTTTAAGGGGAAATGAGACCGGAGTACGGGGAAGTGCCAGTAGCTCGTACGGGCGCGGTTTGACATCCCTGGTGTATAGGGTAAAATTAATACCAGGACCATTGACCTGAAAATATAATCCGCTTTCATTTTTCATTGAGTATAAAGGGTGAATGAAGTAAATTGTGTACGTTCTCGTATAGTGACACTATAGAGGAACTTATAATGATTTCAAAGTAATTATTTGTAGTTATGCTTTTCTATTCTAAAATATAACGTAATTGTGATGGAAAACATACTGTTGGTTCGTTGGGGTTTTTTTTTTTTTTTTTATTTTTTTTTTATTTGCTAGATCCTCATTTCAAACTCGTGCCTGTGTACTTTTGAGAGCAAGTGCCGAAACGGTGCTCAGGGCAATGTGTCGTCCTATCTATCTCTACCCCAACTTTGCACAAGTTACCTCTTCCCCTTGAAAGAGATTTCCCGTGTACGCCGCAGGTAACATCGGAAACAATGGGGATGGCACTGTTCAAACAAATCTCGCGCGGCAATGTGGTACGTAAAAATACACCCGCAGGCACCACCCCCACCGCCGTCACCGTCTCCACCACCGGCGCCACAGGCTCCGCCACCGCCATCACCTCTCCCGCAATCGCCAACGCCGACTCCACCAGCACCCCACTGCACCCCACCGTCCAAACACCACTGTTGCCATATGCTCTGACCGTTTGAGCGTACATTGGTGTCATAATTCCGGCAAATAGCGACAAGTCAAAAAATGAATTTCGAGCTCCTAGATGCGCGAAATTACACACTGTGCACCGCCGCTGTCTCTACTACTTCCACAGCCTCCTCGATTCCTCCCGTCCCCCGATGCCATCGATTTAGCCACCTTCACGGACTCCGCACCGTGAGCCGTAGCTCAGTGCATCAACTGATGTCACTGCAGCGCTTCTGACCGGGAGGTCCTAGGTTCCCACTCCCCACAGGATTTTTTAGGTCGAATTCAGTCGCTGTCTGGAGGAGAATTCTAGCGGCCAGCTGCTCTAATCGGTACTTTTCCGTGGTTTCTCCTATCAGCACCAGGCGAATGCCGGAGCAGTACCCTACCAAACGGGCCACGGTAGCGCGCGATCTGTCCTTCCTCTTCCTGGTCCTATCCTCTCCCCTTACACACACACACACACACACGCGCGCACACACACACACACACACACACACACTAACACGCACTAAACTACCACATATTCCGGGAGATCGGTCGGGAGCTTAGAGCTTGTCCCGGCTGGGACGGTGCCCCGCTGGTGGGAGAGTCCTGGTTAGGGGGAAGCCCCACTAGCCGACAGTAGGTCGGCGCCGGATCTCGCCATCCAGCGGGGGAAGACCACCGCCATCTCCCGAGGAAAAAAACATGCACTACACTAATGGGACTAATGACCGAAGAAGTTGACGCGCCCGGAAACACGAAAAAACCAAACCAAACCAAAGGGACTCCGCCACCAACGCCGCCACCATCGCCACCGCAGCTGCCGCAGGGTGCAAACCGCAGGCCAGCGACAACGCAGATCCGCCCGCAGCGTCGGCCCCCTGCTGCCCCCGCTGCCGTCCCCGCCCAGTCTGCGGTTTGTTTTCGTTGAGCGGCGACGGGACGGGGCGTTGCGGGCGCCGCGGCGCGCGAAACCGGGAATAACTGCGGCTGGACCTGGGAGGGGAAGTGACGGATTCCTCGCCACTGGCGCCTGCCGTCGGCCAATAGTAGTGAGAGACCGCTCCGCGAGCGGCGCTGGGGAAAGGTAGGGAAATAATCGGGAATCCCTGAGCCACTCGGTTTAAAAATGTTCAGCTCTTTGCATGGCGATTTATCTTTCCTTGTTTTATAGTTATGATTGTGGAGAACTGGCTTCATCATCGGCCTACGTATCAGGAGGGGTGGCTCTGAGCATCAACTGATGTCACTGTAGTGCCTCTGATTGGGAGGGTCCTAGATTCGAGTCCCGACGCTCACAGGTTTTTCGACGCTCCCTGTTTAGCTAGGTTGGATTCAGACGCTGTCTGGAGGAGAATTCTCGCAACCGGCTGCTCTGGTCGGTAGTTTTCCGTGGTTTCTCTGATGATTACCAGGCGAATGCCGGAGAGGTACCCTAACAAACGGGCCACGGACCGCGCGCGATCTTTTTTGTTCCTCTTCGTTGTGCTATATTCGCCACTTAGTTAGTTATACGCTAACTTGCCCTACACAACCACACATGCCGGGGGAGCGGTCAGAAGCTTTAGCTTATTCCGGTTGGGGCGGTGCCCCGCTGGTGGGAGATACCTGGTTGAGAAAATCTCACTAGCGCCAGGCCGGCACCGGATCTCACCATCCAGCGGAGGAAGATCACCGCCACCTCCCAAAGAAAAATCATCCACTACACTTACGGAACTAATTACCTTAGCCGTTGACGCGCTCGGAATCAGCAATCAATCAAGCAATATCTGAATATTGAGCTAAAATGGTTTACCCATTCTAAAAAAATAAGATTTTTGGAGTACCTCCTTCCAATATATTAATGGCTTAAGCGTGCTTTGAAATTGTATCGCATCAACGAGCTGTATCGATGTTGCGTGTAAACAAATAGAAGACGAAATATAAACTTCTCCCCGAAATACTGAACTTGAATCATCATCATCTTCTTTTTTTTGTTGTTGTCTATTGAAGGGAATGGAAAGATATCGGCGACCTTGGCGAAAGTTGCAGCCAAGCAGCGCACTGTGCAAAGCATACGGGCTATACTATCGTGTATTCATTTCATAGACTTATTCACTTCGGTTGTAAAAATGGAAAGTAGCGATGACAGCACGAGTTGAGTAATTGGTATTTTCAGTGCTAGATCTACATTTCTCTCAGCTCTTCTTCACTATGAAGTAGGTCGAGTTCGCAGTTATTTGGGCATTTGTGTACCTCGTCTCTTGATTTATGACATTCTTCGCTTGGCCTGGTTTCAGTATTTTTCTATCTTCCCGTGTCTCGTCTGTTTTCTTTCTTGATTTTTTCTCATTCAATATATTTTATTTCCTTCTTTTTCGTATATTTTCGGGTTCCTTACTATTCATATTTTTTGTTTCTTTTCTCTTAATCGTGTCTCCCACTTGTGAATGTAATTGGCCTGTGATCTTTCTTTTTTCCGGGCTACTCGCGACACAACCGGAGAATGCACCGGGAGTGAGGAATGTTGTACACATCTTCATTCATTTCTCCATTCCTGCGGTGGGTAGTCACGCGTGGGTCGTGTCATCTGAGCAGTGTGCTTCTGCGTTACATTCATTCGAAATATTCCCCTTCAGCCCCTGCATCAAATTCTATTTGGCGATAAGCCGTTCCCACGCTTCTTAGGAATGCGAAACCGAGACACCGAGAAAGGAAACGAATTTAAGTGTTCGTCTTAAATTTCACTTGAGCGAGGTAACTAGATAGACATTATAGGTACTGATATGCGGTGAATATTCTCTGGTAATTACGACGTAATTATATGCATACGTGAACCATCATTACGCCCCAAGGTTGAGGCTTCGACCAAATACTAAATTACCGTAATTCTGCGCCACCGTAACTCGCATGCGCACAGTAGCTTCTTTCTCTGCGGGAGACTCGCGAAGTGGTAGTTCTGGAATATTCGTGTCCTGTGCAGGACGGACGCAACGAAGCCACATGACGTAATGTTGACTGCGTTGGAGAGCGTCCACCTTCTGAGTAATAGGACAGGTTGCGCGGCACGGGAGATGGAACGAATGCGCGAGTCTGGAACCGTGCACGTTGAAGATCGTTTTCTGCCTCTGGCACATTCTGGACATGAAGTGAAAATACACAAATTATTTAATTTTGCTATATCGTTGACATGTCATAAACGTTTTCGTAGATTGAAGATAATATTATTCTTGCTAATATGTTGTATGTCAGCAAAGAGAAAAATGATGTAATAAGCTATTTTCAGGTAGCGTTTTAAAGCAAAAACAACAAACATAAAATTCTTTAACAGGTCGAAAGTTCAGAATAAAATTCATGTTCTTTGACTTTTTTGGACCTGTTTTTATGACATTTCGATTTTGTGAGGTGCTACTTTAAGAAAATGTGTCATCAATGAAAAGTTTATGTCGTCATTCAGTACCTGTAGCACTATCCGTACAAACGTTTGAAGAAAATATTCGAGCCGTTTTTAAGAAAAATCTTGTTTCTAACATTGCCTTATTTGTCAGGAAATTAGGGGATAACTACTATTTTGAAAATATTGTGCGTGACCTCATTTAAAGATCTAATTTTTGAGTAACAGATTTCATTCATAAGAAGAGTATCTATCTTTAGTATTTAGTCAATGTGTGTGGGGGGGCAGAAGGGGGGGTGGCGCGACGAGGCACTTGACAGCCGGCCAGACTCAGGCACAGAGGTGCACTGGGGGGAGGTAAAGGTCAAAGGGGGCTTCAGACCGAAAACCTGTGCACAACTGCGAGAGGCTGGCACTGGCACGTCTCTATGTGCATCATACGTCTACGTCTCAGCGAATGATAATGGCGCGGCTGTAAACATACATCTCGGCACCATCAACTCAAATCATTTAATTATTAAAATGAAAATGTGTATGTTAAGAACATACTGGTACGAAATACTAAACGTAAATCAACAACCATCCCTGAAAGTACGACACAAAAATAACAGGTAGATGGAACGTTTGAAAATCATTATTCCGAATTAGCGAATAAAGGTGTTCTTAAATTGCACGTTTCATCGCGTTCGTTCCTTTCTTTTTGAAGTAGATTCCTCTTTTATGATTAAATTAGGCACTCAAGTGGTGGAGAAGATATTGACAGCAAGGCCAAGGGTTTAGCCGGGGTAAAGTGCGCACGTCCAATGGCAAATGCAGGGGCAGTGGGAGTAGGTCGGGGGTGGAGGGATGTTAACGAGGCGCGCGCTGCACGGGGCGCCAAACGCGATGGAAATGCTAAATGCTAGACTGATGAGTAGGGCCCGGATTTTAATGACCGAAAAATCAGCGAAATATGCAAGCATTTATGACCTAATACCTATATAAATATGACCTTTAAAAAATTAAATATGACGCTATACAACTTTATTCTTTAAAAATTCCTGTTGATTTTTTAAGTATAACATAAAAACAAAATTCACTCAAGAACAGATTGTGAGGATGGTAAATGCAGTTTGAAGTCTTTGGAACGAACTAGCATTTAAAAAATGCTTGTACACGCAGCAATTTCTGGTACACGTTTTTGACTTGTCATTAAAATTCGGGCCCTACTGATGAGCGACGGACGAGTCGTCTGCGATTGCGAGGAGGCAGCTGCCAGCAAGAGTTCAGCTTTCGTTATCCTTCATTCTCCCACACGATGGATAATGAGAACATTTTTATTTCCGAGATTCGAAAGACGTAGATTAAAGGAATAGTGTCGCCAAGTGCAGGGACACGAGATAATTTTTAAACGCTAGATAATTGCCTAAACATTATTGAATGCCTCGGATTCAGTAACATCGTTTTAATACAGAATGTCTCAGAATAATTGGTGCAAATTTCTTGAACGTGTAGGAGGGTCAAACAAGATCACTTTTTGCCAATGAATGTGGCGAGAAATTTCGATTTATAGCGAAGTTACAAATGTAATATTCGCCCCTGATTTTAGGCAACGCTTCTTACATTTGTCTTCGGCAGGTACACGAAATCTGTGTGACTGCGTCAGAACGTGACCGAGAAAACACCAGTTAATTAACCAGGCAGTGAACAAAACTTGGATTATCTGATTCGATCATTCAAAAATAGTATAGGTTTCTTTATTGACGAAAACGCGATTTTATGTATTTTTCTCCCTTGGTCACTTTCGTCTGAAAGAATCGTCAATTTAAGGACATCAGAACATTATTATAGAATTTTATTTTGATGAAAATTTTTCATTTTTAAAATTATCAGACGCGTAAAAACATCGAACACAAAATATCGATGTTAAAATAACATCGGCTCCAAAACATCCTAGTTCAAATAACAACGGCTCGAAAAAATCGACGTTAAATACCGTAATGATTTTAACATAAGCGTGTTTATGATAAACATAATATCGGTGTTTTTATGATAATCATAACATCGGCGTTTTTATGATAATCATAAAAAAACACCGATGTTTTGAAAACATGGACATGGATGTCGCTTCCCTACCCCCGACCGCGACTGCCCTGGCGGCGGGGCCACCGCCGGGCGCCGTGAACAGCGCGTGGTAAGGGCGATGGGCGGGGAGTGAGGGGAGGGTGGAACGTGTGACGAAAGGTGGTGTGATGTTTGCGCGTGCGTCGTAGGCTCCTTCCCAGAGGCGGCGTTCCTGGGGCCCTCCGCCGCCGCCCGCCCGCGTGCCTGCGCGCCCATTACTCGCGCGGATCGCGCGCGCCCCCGTGGAGGCTATTTCGACGGCTGCTTCAAGAGCCTCCGGGCCAAGAAGAACCCACGAGTACTCGGAGCATTCCTGTGGTTCTGTTGAGGCTCTCGTGTATGGTCCATGTTCTCACACTTGGGCGAAATAGATTGATTGATTTTTTCGTGTTTCCGGGCGCGTCAATTGCTTTGGTCATTAGTCCCGTTAGTGTCGTGCATGTTTTTCTCGGGAGATGGCGGTGATCTTCCCCCGCTGGATGCCGAGATCCGGCGCCGACCTACCGTCGGCTAGTGGGGTTTCCCCTAACCAGGACTCTCCCACCAGCGGGGCACCGCCCCAGCCGGGACAAGCTGTAAGCTCCCGAACGGTCTCCCGGAATATGTAGTAGTGTAATGCATGTTAGTGTAAGTGTGTGTGTAAAGGGAGAAGATAAGACACGGAAGAGGAAGGACAGATCGCGCGCGGTCCGTGGCCCGTTTGGTAGGGTACTGCTCCGGCATTCGCCTGGCGTTGATCGGAGAAACCACGGAATACTACCGATCAGAGCAGCCGGCTGCTAGAATTCTCATCCAGACAGCAACTCAATTCGACCTAGCTGAAAAGCTAGTGTCGAAAATCCTGCCGCTGCCAGGACTCGAACCTAGGACCTCCCGGTCAGTGGCGCTGCAGACGAGTACTCGGAGCATTCAGCATTTGTGTGGTCCTGTCCGTGTGTACCCGTTAAGGCTCTCATGTATGGTCCATGTTCTGACACTTTATCGAAATAGAGATTAATGACTTTTCTGAAGGAAACGGGATAGCTCGCTCAATATGCGAAGTTGTTTCAACAATAGACAACAACTGTTAATGATACTTTATTGTATAGTTTTTGTTTGTGCAGCTCGTTTGTGTGAACTGTGGTCTCGCAATGTTTTTTCCTATGAAACGTGGAATCTCAGCTACCAATATTTATACCAGAACGGTTCAGGTCATATATCGAATAAGCCATTTGAGTAATAAATAATCAGTACCATCAGCTTCTTAATATTATCTTTAATTCAATCTCTAACCTTGCGTCGTCCGAAGAACGAAATCAGAAGCATGAATACACGTGCCTCTGAGTATCTTGCGTAATTCAAATTTTGGATCTCTTGGGAACATGATTTACAGAAAACGGCACCTTTCTGCGAAACGAAGTGCACCTGATCGATCGACTCGAGAAGTCATCTGCGAACGCCCAGATACTTCTTTCGTTTCCTGAACATCTGCCGAAGGAGGTATTGGCAGCACTGTCGCGCTCCTACAAGGGTTGCCGTTACTCGCGCCCCAATTCCAATGTTTCTCAGTAAAATGACGTCAGGAGCTCTTGTTATTCTAATTGTACTTTTTACCGTCAAAATAACTTCGAATGTATTCTCAATTCCAGATTGTATTGTTTCTCATACATACGTAATCTTTCCCTGTTACTTTGACCTGGTGGACATTTCACGGTAGACAGTTCACTGGCCTCATCCACCAAATGTTACGACTTAATATCATAATTGAGTGCAAAGGGAAAAAAGTCTTTTCATACAACGCACGTTTTCGTGCTGCCAAGATAGTCGAGTCAGCGTGACCGTTATATTGTGCGTACCAAATTCTTTGAGTCAGAAGACGTCACCCTGGAATATGAAGCGGTTCTGTAATGAAAAATAATGTATTGCTATTTTTATTCTAGGGAGATGCAGTATTTTTCACGTCCGCGTATTTACCATCTCGATTATATAGTGTAGCCCAAATATTTCCCATCTTTCTGCACTTGATTTCGCAGACAATTATTTCGCAGGACGTAATGGGAACACGCTAAAAGAAGTTGATCGGTAAAAGACAAAAGCAGGTGAGTCATTAAAATGTTCGTCTCAATGTTATCCGCTTCCTTGCCAGATCGTCGCCTTCGGGGCTTTCCACATTGTTGCCACCGTTACAATGCCACCTGTGCAATTGAGGGCTCTTTTTATGTCTGTTTGGTATTGTTCTGCCCGTCAACATCTGTTCTCTCTCCGCGCCTCTGTTTGCCAAATTCTTGCCCCCCTCTTCCCTCAGAGCGAAGTCTCACTGGCGTCGGTGCCGCCCTTTTCGCGCAACTGGTGGCCGTCGCTGTTATTTGTGTCCCCTCACGCTGTAACCATTACTTATCTTTCGTCACTCGTACCACTGTTTTCGAATGTTTCGGCTCGAGGTTATATATGGACAACGCGACGCTCTGCGGTTGAAGGCTAAATTTGAAATGCCCAAACATAGTGATCACACATGGAAGTATTGTTATGATTTCACAACTCGCATCGCATCAGACCGATGTTTCCGGGAGCTAATTTTATTTTTCGTCCGGAATAATTGTGAGGCCGACCTGGATGGCCGAGGTGGCTAAGAGCAAGTACCGACTCAGCGCTTCGGTCCGAAGGGTCGCGGGTTCGAGTCCCGCCTTGGGCATGGCTGTTTGTCCCTTGACTTTGTGTGTGTTGTCGCGGAGGGCCTCGCGTTCTGCTGACCCCAGATCAGAGGAGCCCGCAAGAGTGTTTGTCTAGTGTATGGTCGAATATGCGTCCCTTCGGGACGTAAAGGGCAACCGGCTGTCGGCTGGATAAAAGCCCTAGGAAAAAAATAATAAATTGTGAGCAGACGTCCATTCTGCCGCGCCCGTGGCTTCGACGAAGGCTTTCTTTGAAGCTTACCCGCGGTGGGAGTCTAGGAAGCTTTCAGGCAGGTGCACCTTGTGGGCGTCCCTTGTTGCGCCTGAATGTGACTCGATTACTCCGCCAGATATCGCATGCTGTTAACAATATTCGAACTGTCTATTAGTAGCACTGGAGATCTCATGCGAGATGGATATTGCGTAAGGATTTAATTTTGCTACGCACCAGGTTTCTTTAACACTCGTTATTTAGATTTATTGTTAATTCTGCAATTAAGTATAGTAACTTGGTGGCAGAATATCTTAACCTTACATGCATTAAACTTACATTCACTAACAAAAAATTACAAAAAAGGAGTTAATTAAAAAATAATAATAAATAGTACATAACATCACCACGCAAACCTTACTCCACTTCACTGCACAACACTTACCTGTGACGCATTTCTTTCGCATTCCATTCCCTCCACTTTACTTCCTAACACTACACTGTGCTGCACTACACTCCACTGCACTGCACTGCACTGCACTGCACTAAATGAATAATAATAAAATGATAACAATAATAATAAAGGTAATAATAACAATACTACTACAATTGATATTTATACTAACAATTAAACAACTTACTTTGTAGGAAATACTACTAATCTAACAGTGGAAACTTAACATTGATACAATAACCTAATATATAATTAACTAGAAAACTAATTTATTTTTAAACTTGCTCAAGCTTTGAGGAAAGGGTTCTAAGATTATCGCAGGCAAACTGTTCCAGTCTCTAATAGTTCGGTATGTAATTGAAAATTTCCCGACATCCGTTTTCTGTATTCTTGTCTTAAAGCATTATATAGCACACCTGAGGTTATAGAGCACCAAGTGATATAGCACACCTGAGGTTCGTCACCCTTCGAGAATCCTCTGCACACAGCCGACAGTGAACCCGCAAACCTGTGTTATGGAAGCTAGTGCACTTGCCCGTACCTCCCGATTTTATTAAAACAAAATACATAAATCACGTGAATCTCTATAAGTATATTATTTTCGCTGAAGCAAACGACCGGTGAAAATGGAAAGACCTAATAGTTCTTAAAAGGTCAGAAACATTATTGAAGACATTTTCATTCTATTAATAAGCCTCTGGGAGTAGGAAGTTTAGTGAAGAAGTAGTTTTTCTAGCGATAAGAGATCTGAAAAAGATTTTTTTTAAAGCGGAGGTCAATGACCTCCTCCACCTAGAGATGAAAAGCAGTATAGATTGCTGTGTATCGAGGTCTTCAAACCTAGTAAATCCCGCCTTATCTGATACGCGTCTATCTTTTCTATTGAATAAATGGAGCTCTGCTTCCGCTATGCTTCCAGTTCTGCACATCGCCGACGCTATCGCATCTTGCCTTTGGCACGTATTCTGAGGGAACTGCCGCTGTTCCACCCCCTCCCTCCCACTGTTAGTGTCGATGCCATCACCGTCTGTCGACAGCACTTCCGCCTGTCGCCTCCGCCGCCCGACGCGTGTACCTTGCGGCCTCCCCTTCCTGGCCGACGCCGGACATTTTCTATAAAAACCTTGCTCTTGGCAGCGCGCATGTTGACATGTCGCGCGCCACTCCTGGGAGACAAATGCCCTCTTGCGAAAGCGGGGAGAGAATCTTTTTGCGGCAATGACTACCCCGACTAACTGTATGCCGACGTTGCCTCTTCTCCATCATTACCTACCGGGAGCGGTAGCTCAGGTTCCCCACGGCGCCAGGATTTTCGACACTAGCTCTTCAGCTACGTAGAATTCAGTCACTGTCTGGAGGAGAATTCTAGCGGACGGCTGCTCTGATCGGTAGTTTTCCGTGGTTTCTCTGATCAACAGCAGGTGAATGCCGGAGCAGTACCCTACCAAACGGGCCACGGACCGCGCGCGATCTTTCCTTCCTCTCCCTTCTCCTATCCCCTCCCCTTACACACACTTACACTAACATGGGCTACACTACCACATATTCCGGGAGACCGGTCGGGAGCTTAGAGCTTGTCCCGGCTGGGGCGGTGCCCCGCTGGTGGGAGAGTCTTGGTTAGGGGGAAACCCCACTAGCCGACGGTAGGTCGGCGACGGATCTCGCCATCCAGCGGGGGAAGATCACCGCCATCTCCCGAGAAAAAACATGCACTACACGAACGGGACTAATGACCCAAGCAGTTGACGCGCCCGGAAACACGAAAAAATCAGTCAATCCATCATTACCTCGCATAAATGTACCCACCGCTGTGTCCAGACGAGTGTCTTTCAGTGAACTTCATTATGGTTATTGAATATTATATTACTATTGTAATTGTACCGTCGCCCTTGCCCATATATTTTCACCTTGCAACCGTTAGCAGCTGCAACAATCCATGGAGCCAAGGGTGAAATGGCGAGCAACTTTCTTCTCAAACGTCTAATTTGAAATGTTTAATGATTAAGGCGATTTCATTTCTATCTATTGTATTTTATTCACACAAGTTATTTGTTGCAAATCACGTAATGAATAATCTCCTTTCGAAATTAAATGTTTATATTTGTAAATATTAATATGAATATTTTATTTTTGATCGGCGACAAAAATTAATCTTTATTCAGTTTTGGTTAATTTATATTCATCTGTACAAATGAACGACCTGTTTTTGGATGGGTATTGTCTTTTCTCCAGTTCCAGGAGCGAATGCCTTTCCGCGTACTACCACTTGCCAATCTTCCTGATTGGGCGAAACCGTCTTATACATTCCCTCTGTATCGAGGCCTGTAGCACCTGTATGTGTCTGTCACAGCCGTCACGGTCGACCCTCTCGCCTCCTCTGTTCTCATTGCGTCTGTCGTCGCCACCGCCGCCGCCGCGGTCTCCGCCTCCACACGAAAGCGTTCGTCAACGCCCCCTCCCTGTCTTCCCCTCATTCTTGTGCTGGCGGGCTCTTGGACTCGCCCTATTAATAGCGCTGGGCGGCGGAGGTCCAGGTGCGGCCGGGGGTAAAGCCCTCTGGGCCGCCCGCCTCCGCCAGGGAGAGAGGGCAGCCGGCCAATGATGGGCCACTCGGGGGGCAAGGGGGGGGGGGCGTGGCGGGACGCACGCGGCCCTCGCGCTCGTCCGCCCAGCCCTGGGCGCACGCGCACGCCCGGCGCAAACACGCGGCTATGAATAGGCGCCTGCCGCCGCCGCAGCCGCCGCTCTGCTTACAACCCTGAGGACGCGGCGGCCGGGGAGGGGAGCCATGGGGTGGGTGGGGCATTGGAGATCTCCCCTCCTCAAATGATATTCAGTAGTGGACCCCGGGTGAATTTTCAGCCTTTTTCGAATCTTTGTTGTAAAAGTGAAAACATCTTCGTACTGGAAGGCAACTTCCAACTTTTTGACAACTCGTGAATGGTGGTGGCAAGAGAAAACGGAAAATCAATCCTGTGTAGGAGTTACCTCCTGAAATATTAGTATATTCTTGACTGTTGGAACCCCTAAGAGTAATTCACACTTAATTGTTTTAAAAGTGAAAATGTATTCTTAATGGAACCCAATGTTCGACGTATCTGACAGCAATGCATGAGGCCAAGAGCAGCGCCTTACAGCTTGAGCGTTGTGGGGAGCTGGATCGAATCCCGCCGCGTGCCGGAAGTTTGCATGAGACGTTTAGAGTCGAGGTCGTAGTCGTACTGCTCTGATCACTGGTTTGCGTGGTTTCCTTCATCTCTTCCAAGCGAATGCCGGAGCAACGGACCGTGCGCGACCTTCTTCTCTCCATGATCCTTAGGGCCCTGCGACGGGCCAAAGGCATTCGGACTTTTTGTCGTTGCCCGATCGTTAGAACCAATGTTGTTGATGTGGAATTTTCTCAATCAATTATGGTGATCGACTAAAACATATGGGTATAACACCCTAATATATTTAATTCTCTAGTGAACATCATCTTGCTCTTTTTTTTGTTGCGAGTTTATTTTTTCCTTTTCTTTCTCACCTTTCCTTTCACTTTTCTCCTCTATATCCTTTCTCTTCGTCTTAGCTTATACTATTTCTTTCTAAATATGTGTGTTATCGCACTGCAGTTAAATTGGAATTGTGATTTCACGTTGGTTCAACCAATCAATAATGAAAGAATCGTATTCTACGAACGATGGGAATCGTGTCTTGTCGGTATATTATTGTATACATTGTATAACTAAACAATTCTGTAAAGTGGCCATGTACGCTGTATCAGAAAATTGTTGAATAAAAAAAACAACAAAAAAAACGATGGCAGTCGTGTCAGTAACGAATGGCTTTCAGCTCATTAGCGGGTCAGTTGAAATGCCAATTACCTGCGGCTCCTCCGAGAATAGTGGACTGGAGGATAAGTGGATACTTAAAGAGCAAAATTTGAAAAATTAGAATTGGAGCCTTTGCACTTGCTTCAACCCTGAAGAACGTGGAACTTGTGTCTTCCAGTGGTGAAAACTAGAACGAACATATTTTTTCGGAATTTTATTATTTTTTATAATTTTAAATAATAAATTTAAATCCTATGTTTAAGTAAACATATTAATAGGGGAGTTGCGATAATACAACATGAACGTGTACTTTTTTTTATCCTAAGGGTCTTAAACTTGTTCAGGTGCGAGTCATGTTTTGAAATTTTCCAGTGGCCACTACTGGAACAATACCGGGATTTGGAAATAAATAAAAATACGAGATATTGAAAATCTTAAATTTTCAGGCAATGGATCTATTTAGATAAAGCTACGCTAATCGCCTGTTGAGTTTCACATTTGAATTTATTGCTGTAATCAAAGAATTTTAAGAAAAATACGAAATTGTTCTTAAATATGACCATTTACTGTTACCTTATTTTTGGGGGGGGGAGAATTTTCTTTCACCCCACCCTCCTCAACACACACACACTCTCTCTCTCTCTTTCTCCTCTCTCTCTTATTTCTCTCTCCTCTCTCTTTCTCCTCTCTCTCTTATTTCTCTCTCCTCTCTCTTTCTCCTCTCTCTTATTTCTCTCTCCTCTCTTTCTCCTCTCTCTCTTTCTCCTCTCCCTCTCCTCCTCCTCTCTTTTTCTCTTCTCTCTCTCCTCTCTTTCCCTCTCTCTCTCTCTCTCTCTCTCTCTGTGTTTCTCTCTCTCCAGTTACTGGTCCGTGGATCAGTCAGTGGGGCTCTGCTGGGTGTTAATCCGCGGAAGGGGGCGGGGCAGCCGGGCGTCCAATTGCGGCGCCAATTGCGTGTGCGGCCCGGCGGCGGCGCCGCGCCGACCTGCGCCCTCGCGACCGACGCCTCCGCCGCTGCGGACGCGCCCGCCACAGCCGCAACGAGCGACGGCGACGGCGACGACGACGGCGCGGGCGCGTGGCCATTCGTCACGTGGCGGCGCGCGACGCAGTGTAATTACTCGCCTGCGCGACGGAGGGAGGGAGGGTTGCGTTGTCCCGTGCACTGTGTTACATTCCTCCTGCCTTCGCAACGTTGCACGAGGGAGTTTATGATCGTTAAGAGAAAAGGGACGTTCACCCAAATGAATTAAAAATAGATTTTCCGTAAGAGCTACAGTTAGTTTTATTGTATTAGCTGAATTAGTGACCCTCGGCGGTGTGTCGCCCGAGCATTTATCACCATCAGGTCATGAGATAGGAAAAGGAATGAAGTTTATCAATAGTTGGAATTAATTTTATACCTGTCCGCTCCACTCCATTCACCCTGTTCTGCTCCCTCTCCTCTCTCCCCGCCAGGTCTTGCCTTACCTTACCTTCCCTTCCAACTTGTCATCTTGCCCTCTCCTCCTTGCCCCGTCCTGCCCTCCCCATCCTGCCCTGCCTCGACCTGCCCTCGCCGTCCTGCCCTGCCCTGCCCCGTCCTGCCCTGCCCCGTCCTGCCCTGCCCTGTCCTGCCCTGCCCCGTCCTGCCCTGCCCGTCCTGCCGTCCTCCATCCTGCTCTGCTCTGCCCTGTCGTGCACCGCCCTGCCTCGCCCGGCCCCGCCCCGCTCGTCCCGCCACCCCTCTCCACGCCGCACCCCGCTCCGCACCGCAACGCCCTGTACCACCCCGTACCGTTCTGCACCGTTCGTGTAAAGGGAGCAGCGTGTGAGCAATTCCTCTCGCCGTTTCTGGCTGTCTAGGAGCCAATGTTAATTGTTCGAAAATTGCGCATGAGGTTTCAAAATTGACTTTATTTTGGTAAATATGTAATTAACAAGTACTGAAAACTTCTACCAGCTCCTGTACCTAAAGACGTAAGCAAAATTAATTTCTGTATCAACCTAAGTAAGTATGTTACTTTTGTACATTGTGAGGAACTTCATTTGATACTGTAGAAATACAATGGAGGTCTTCAACAGACACCTTTCCTCTAAGATTGCCTCGGATCCCGCCTAATGGTAGCCTGGGCTTTTGCCGTGGCGGCGTCTCATGGGTACAGAATCTCTTTAGGCATGGAACTGCCCTGTCGTCGTCCGCCTGAGACCCTTTCTCCTTCGACGCGACTCGGCGGTCGAAATAACACCCAAGTGGCCGAGGAATGCAGTGACAACTTTTCCCCGTTCTCCTTCTTGACAGGCATTTATCAGTGTCCATTCTGTGGACATAGACAGTACGGTTTCTGGTGCAACCTGATAAAGGCTGCACGTTTTATCGGGCCTGATGTTGGCCTGCACCTAGATAGCTAAGCTGAAATTGACGGCCAAGGAAAACTACGTGTGTGTGTGTGTGTGTGTGTGTGTGTTTACATTTGAAGTAAATGTTTTACCATTAGTTTACACAATGGCGCACCCAAGGAAGGAAGGCTTATCGGGCTTTAGTCCCCCCCCCCCCAACCGATCCGATGACAGATTTATATTTCAGACAGTTACATTATAGACAGTTTAACTGTATATTAACAAATAGAAATTAATTTTACATTGGGGAATGATGAAAAATTATTTATAAGCGAACAGCACGTGGGCTGGAGACTACATCTATAGCCCTAGAACAATCCTACTTGCGACACTGAGTTTACACATGTGAATTTCATATTTGAAACTGTTAAAGAAACTAAATAATGTACCTCAAGGTTGTTAGTAATATTTATTCTCCGAAGAGAGGTAACGAATATTTATGAAGACCTTAACTTCACAACATTCAAAAAATGAAATCAGACGCAGAAATGTATGTGTTTATGTGATTTTGGGGATTGTTTTCTGTGTTTTCAGCAAAAATAATATGATAATGTAGACATGTACGGGAATCTCAATGAAATACAGTGAGACGTGGATTTATTTCAGAAACTAAAATCTCTGAATGCCGACCGGCGTTCATAGGTTTTAGAATGACACTACCACTCACGAAATAACAGACAACACCTATTGCTTCTAAAAGTATATTTGGTGAGCACAAACTGAATTGGTCTAAAAAATTATCAATGTTTGATGCTAGTTTTTCTTACCGACGGCATTGCAGGAAACTCGGCAATATAATTAATATTGACGCCTTCCCAAACTACCTGTCCCATAATTTAATTCCTGCAGTAGTCTTGTTACATACCACGCGTGCACTGTTAATGTATTTTGAATTTATCGAAAATTTTCCAATGCCCTGGTCTTACGTATAATAGTATTGTACTGGTCTAGCGGCAATGAATGCCGTGTGCGAGCCCAGTTGCAGCGGCAGCGCTTCCTGGCGCCCCAACCGCTCATTATCCCGGCTCTCGCCTCCGCTCGGTTGTTTTGCTCTGCTGCAGAGCGGAGCCGCCTGGGCGCCTCCAGAAGCTTCTGGGCGGGCAGCTGACGGGCGTCGGCGGGCTCCTTGACCGAGGACGTCTGCCTCCCCCCACCCCACCCCACCCCACCTCCCGCGCCCCGGCCCGCACCACTCATTTCAGTCTCCTCTACGTTCGAAGCTGCACTGACAATCAGGTCTACATTTTCATCCGAATGTAGCCAGAAGATGCAGAGTTCGTCGCTTATTCTTTGTCAGAAACGTTGTGAGGGAATCTCTTGACTGAATGACTACGCACTCTAAACGACACTGTTTCAATCCCCTAATATGAAAGCATCCTATGCGTGTTATACATCATATGATGTAATTACCATATTAACTATATATTATTATTATTAATATGATAATAATAATTGTGTGATATGGATCACGGGATTGGTCAATTAATAAAACATATTAGTTTACCTACGGCAAACTTTATTAATGGTCGTTAATTCTACAATGGATAATAATAATTATTATAATAATATTGCTACAACATGACGAATGAAGAAAATAGGTACTCTGTGAGAAGGCCGATACTCCATTGCATCTAAGTGTAGTACATAAAGTCTGAAGGGGAAATTGTTAGGTTGCAATTGCTTACTACCGTCCTTACGACTTGGTTTGATCACTACTCGCCGGACCGGAAGAGTGTTGGAATTGATTATGGGTGTTGTACGGAAGTACTAGATTATTGCGACGTTTCCCTTCAACCACTGAACCGACATTTTATGAACACAGTCAAGAACATTTATTTCTGAGCATGGTGAACTACTGATTTAAAATTGATTTTGAGAAAAAAACGTGAAAAAAATAAATTTCAAGGTCAGTGAAAGGTGGGTTCATTGATAAGGTTAAATCTTTTTCGAAAGTTATCAGAAAAAAAAGTGTGCAGTATGATTCTTCACGAATGTGTGGAACAAGTCGAACCGTCACCCGCTAGTTTATTTATTAAAATTAATTTTTATTCATGAATTTTGCTTAGGATAAAAAGTAGTGGGTTTCGCTGTGTTTCAGTTCTGAGTATACATATTGTAACTTGAATTTTCTCACCAGTCCATAAATTCATTATCCCGTAAAACATGGAAAGTATTAGACAGGAATTGCCTTCCATGTTTCATCTGAGAATACACGGAAAACTAATATTGTGAATATCTATCTTACTTATTCCTAAATATACGATGAATGAAATAGTAAAATCTGATCAGTTATTGGAGTATTCCTCGATGTACCCAGGTGAATGGAGGAAACTTCGTTCAAGGAGCACAGATTTTTGTAAATATTATAGTTCTAGACTAAGATGATTCAGAGTGAATGTTTCCTGATTTAAGTTCTGATTTTTTCTGTCAGATATTAAAGATGAATAACCTGAATAATTCTCCGGTTATCCTGTATTCTGAAAACAGAAATGTCTCATGTAAATAGTAATTACGAATATTATGATAGTTCAAATTGAAGGAGTTGCAGAAAGCTAAAATTATCAGAGTTTCACGTCCTCGGTGAAGGTCGCAGTAACCCGACAGGTTAAATGTTTCCTCCTTACATAATGTAGTTCCAGTCGTCAAGCTTGGAAATCGCAACATTGTATGTCCACGATTAATGGCACCCAACAACTAAGAACTCTTACTTTACTCACTGTGAAGACATCGTTAAAAGTGTTTTTCTTTTTTTAAAAAAACAGGAATCATCAATTACAAGTGCTATTCCTCGGCGACCTCGTCACTGTGAATGCGCAGGAGCAATTGAGGAGCATAAGAGACTCGAGAGCTCGGCTCAGTCGCGCCATTCCTATTCATCAACTGATGTCACTGCAGCGCCTCTCACCGGGAGGTCGTGGGTTCGAGTCCTGACGGCGGTAGGATTTTCGACACTAGCTTTTCAGCTAGGTCGAATTCAGTCGCTGTCTGGAGGAGAATTGTAGCGGACGGCTGCTCTGATCGGTAGTTTTCCGTGGTTTCTCCGATCAACACCAGGCGAATGCCGGAGCAGTACCCTGATAAACGGGCCATGGACCGCGCGCGATCTGTCCTTCATTTTCCTTGTCCTATCCTCTCCCCTTACACACACACACTTACACTAACATGCACTACACTACTACATACTCCGGGAGACCGGTCGGGAGCTTAGAGCTTGTCCCGGCTGGGGCGGTGCTGGTTAGGGGGAAACCCCACTAGCCGACGGTAGGTCGGCGACGGATCTCGCCATCCAGCGGGGGAAGATCACTGCCATCTCCCGAGAGAAAAACATGCACTACACTAACGGGACTAATGACCAAAGCAGTTGACGCGCCCGGAAACACGAAAAAATCAATCAATCAATTCTATCCATCCTTCCCCGCCCTGCCCGCCCTTCTCCGCCCTCTTCTGTCCCGCCCCGCTCGACCCTTCCCCGTACCCTGGTCAATCTTTCCTCCCCGTTTCGCTTCGTCGCCGCTCTGCCTCCACCTCCGCCACGCCCTTTTTTCCCTTATCCCCACCCACCCTCCCTGGATCTTGCCACACCTTCAAATTTCACGGACCAGTGTCGCCACTGAACTCAGCCGCCCGAAGTCGGTTCCCCACCCTGTCCGCCTCGCACCACGCCGTAAACCGCTCTCCTCCTCCGCTCCCCGCCGCGCTCGCCGTCCCCGCCTTCCCCTCTGCATCTCGTCCAACAGTGTAACACGCAGCGCTTCCTCCCTTCATGCCGCCCCGCTTCGTCCCATCCCGCTATTCTTCGCTCACTACCCCGTCCCCCTGTTTATCTTCACACTTCCTCTCCCTCCGCCGGTCCATGAAATCTCCGCGTCACTCTTTCCCATTCCCCTTGCGACCTATTCCTGCGACCCTCATCCCGGCGCCTTGTGTTGTTTTCCACGCCGTCCCCTACCCGACGAAGAGCGCTTCCCTCCCCTCCCCTCGCCTCTTCCCGCTCTCCGTCAGCCCCCGCGCATTCCCCTATCGACACCGACGCCCCTCGCGGTTGCCCGCCCGCTGTTGTGCTAACATAGCTGCACCGCGGTCCGTCCACCTCTGCGGAGCCCCTCCACTAACTCGGCGGTCGCGTCCTCCATTGCCCTGGGCGCCCCTTGCCCTCCGCGGCCCACTGTCTGCTCCCCGCTCCATTTGCAGGCCGACTCCCCCCTCCCCGCCCCTCCCCATCACCCACCCCCGTCCCCGCGCTCCCGCCGCGCGCCGCCCGACTCTGGCGTCGCATTGTCCTCCGCTTCTTTCTCTCCTCCCCCCCCCCGCTCCTGGCGCAGGGCGAGGGACCGTGGCTCGAGCCCAACGAGATGGGCAACGGCGGGCGCCGCGCCGCCCCGCCCCGCCCCGCCCCGCGCGGGGGCATTCAGATGTCTGCCTTTAGGAAGACCTCGACGGTGCACGCGCCCGCGATGGCGTGCCTCGGCACTTGGCATGCCGCGACGCAACTCGGGAAGCGTAATTATTTCCTACCAGAAACATTGAACAACCACACACATAACAGGCACATGTCTCGCGAACAAAGGACGCGCATTCACCAGTCCAAACTTAATCGTTCTTCTTCTTCTTCTTCTTCTTCTTCTTCTTCTTCTTCTTCAAGTTTGTCAAGTATGGATCACGAAAAGCAACTTCATTTATTTTTGTCTCCTTTCTCTTCCGTGTCTTCCGATATTTTTATCTCTTTACTCGGTTACTTTCATTAGTCTGTCCAGTCTACTTTCGTTTCTTTCTTCTCGTTTTTTTTCTAAAAACACTCCAATTTTTTCTATCCTCAAAATGGCTATACCTTAGATGTCTTCTATTGTGATTGACCATCTTACGGTGGAAAGCTGCTGAGTCAAAGAGCATTTATTTCGTTGGCAAAACTGCAAAGAATTTCAGCATCAATGGAAACTTGAGAAGGAAACCCGTCCTGAGAGTGCTTGCCTCGGACGAGGAAAATCCTGCTGCGCTGCGCTGGTAGAACCTGACCGGGCAAAAGAAGTGGTGGAGAGCGGTGGATGCACCGAACACGTTCCCAATCCAGCGGAAATTTGGCGCGTTGAAGGTGTTGGAGCCAGGGCGAAGTAGTCCCCTCAACAAAAGGAAGAGGTAAAAGAAAGAAGAGAGCAAAATGAGAAGAGAGGATTGAGCGAGAGACAGCGCGGCCCCAGGGCGCTGGGCACGAGCCCAGCGGGCAGAAGACCCTTGCGGCAAAGGGGGGGGGGTGCAGTTCGCTTGAGAAAAAAAAAGCGTTTTCCTTCCGTATGCCTCCGGTGCTTCTATGGATTACAGATTTACTGGCGAGTGATGTTCTCCGCAACGTCTTAACATGTATTTTAAAAAAATTTAAAGGTCGACTGATTGTCTTAAATAGAAATTAAAATTTTCCAAATTTTCATTCTTTGAACACTTGATTTCTGGTTGTTTAAGATAGACGTATATCAAGCCATGTCTGCCTTATGAAACTGAGTTACTGGTTAGATATGGCATTAAACACTTTTTCACCATACTAATTTTTTACAATAGTTTGTTACCGTTCAGGTTTCTGTCTCTTCTGAGAAAAGTGAATGGTACGTTTTTCTTGTGGCATATTTTTGTATTTGTAGGCCAGAATATCTGTGGGTTTTTTAAATTTTATTTCGCGTTGTGGACGTACCGTCATTATTTATGGACCTTCTTCATAGAATCAACTGAAACAGCACGTCATTACCACAGTCTTGACATTTCGCTGAACACCGATGAGTTGATCAGCAGACGTCCAAACTGCCATTTCGAGCTGAGGATTGTGTACTGCCGTGGCGTTGACGAGTGTTGACCGCATCAATAAACAGATCATTGTGCCAAGAATCTGGATTGTGTTGTTCGCTTTGCGTCATATCGTGAATGTCTTAACACTGATGACTATTTTCGCCTCTTTTCCTCAAGGTTTGTCCTTTGTGAAATTGGATCCATAAATATCAGAAATATACTTCTACTACAGGTTCCGCAATAAAAAAATAAACATTAATTAGCATATTTCTTTATAAACATTGTGTATTAATTAGGTTAACTACGTATTTTGGACTCTCGAACATTGTGCCATATTGATGTACTGGTGAGGTTTGTTCGCGTAGGAAAACGGGTGGAAATGAAAAATGTCTTTACCAAACTTTTGGGCTAAAAATTTTGAGCTTTCAATGTCTTAGCGTTCGTTGTTAGATTCCAATCGTCAGATCTGATGATGAGGGCAGAAGTAACGAAAAGTGCTATTTTTCTAAAACATAAGATGGGTAAATCTTCTTCTCGCAGTTTATACTCTCGTAAAAGCACTGCTCACACAATTTTGAAAAGACCACGAAACACAATTTTCTATCCAATTAGTCGCAAAATGCTGCTCGGTTTGGCATCTGAGCGATCCGAAGCGGGAGGACCCAGCCAGTAGTCAAATATCACAGCATCTTGGGCGCTCAACCTTTTTTTGTGCCTCTGCGGCGACGCTTGGCAGGGGGCGGGGCCGAGGGAGGGACGCGTGCCAGTGGGGGAGGGGGACGCGCGAGGAACGTGACGCGGAGGCCGCGGCGAGGGGTGCGGGGCGGGGAGAGGGGGCCGAGACAATGGAGGGGAGCGCGGGGCGGGGGCGGGGCGGGGTGCGTGGGACGTGCGCGTGATGACGCAGAAGCGCCTGCGTTCGCCCGAGACGAGCAGCAGGTGGGAAGGGCGGGGGCGAAGGAGGACGCGTGGCCGCGAGCAGGTGCGAGCGCGACGCAACGGGGTTATGGGGCTCCAGATTTACCACTCCCGGGTAAACCCACGTAGAGAGATCCTCGTGCTGCCATTGATACAGCCACGAATACTTAGGCGTGTGCTATCAAAACCGGCTCACCCCACATGCCAGCATTTTCCAAGAGGAAACGAACCTCTTTTCGCGTTTAATGTGAACAGCATACGTTCTTCGCACGATTTAGGTGGGAACAAGCAGGACTTGGCGAAGTTATGAACTCAAGTGCAAAAGTGGCCCAAAAATTACTTTTGATAAATGAGATAATTGATAACAAACACCTCATATGTAATCTTCAGATTTATCTTGAAAGTAAAAAAAAATCTACGGAAAATTTCTAAAAATGAATATTCTGCTTACAATGAATGATAGAGATAAGAATGACATGAAGTCCAAAATAACCTATGATTTCAAAAGTCCCGTGATAACAGACTATCGTCTTGCAAAATGTTGGTTGGATATTAGAAAGGAAGTACATTGGAATGTCTGGATATGAAGCAGGATTTGAAAAGTCATGCCAAAATCCCAAAATTTTATTACTCACCTTTTGTAGTAATTTATACATACATGCTTGCGATTAGATAAACTGTATTGCATCATTTATATATTATGGCAATGAATGAAGCGCGTTTTGAAGATAAAAAGCATTATCAGCCCTAGTCCGAGAAGTTGTAAACGCTTTAGAATTTGCAATTCATTGCAAGTATAAAACTTCCGTGTAATCCTAATAGTGCTTGTGTAAGTAGAAACTTCGTAGCTTAGAAGTTTGTTCTGTTTTCCACGTCAATAATGCTGGCCGAGTACTAAAGAAACTAATGAAGGTACAATCTTTCGCAGTTGCCCGTCGTTTGTCGTGGCCGTGTGCACTGAAATCCTTCAAACTCTGGTAATCCCACTAAGCACTCAACGTCCCGCAACGCTAATTAATTTTGCAAACTTAATTAGATCGTCAGCACAACCGCAACAGGTTCCCTATTCAAGCCATCCTTCTCCTCCTCCTCTTGTTCTCTTCCCCGTGCCTTCGACATACCACGCATATTCCTTTGAATATCTACTTCACAAATAGGGCACCCTCACCGTCTTTCTCTCTCGCTTGTTCTCACCTTATTGTAGCATAATTTCGTGTATTCTTTCACTTCGGCAGTTTTTTTCTTTTGATTTGATTTTTTTCGTGTTTCCGAGCGCGTCAACTTTGGTCATTAGTCCCGTGAGTGTAGAGCATGTTTTTTCCTCGGGAGATGGCGGTGATCTTCCCCCGCTGGATAGCGAGATTCGGCACCGACCTACCGTCCGCTAGTGGGGTTTCCTCCTAACCAGGACACTCCCACCAGCGGGGCACCGCCCCAGCCGGAACAAGCTCTAAGCTCCCGACCGGTCTCCCGGAATATGTGGTAGTGTAGTGCATGTTAGTGTAAGTGTGTGTGTGTGTGTGTGTGTAAGGGGAGAGGATAGGACAAGGAAGAGGAAGGAAAGATCGCGCGCGGACCGTGGCCCGTTTGTTAGGGTACTGCTCCGGCATTCGCCTAGAGTTGATCGGAGAAACCACGGAAAACTACTGATCAGAGCAGCCGGCCGCTAGAATTCTCCTCCAAACAGCGACAGAATTCGACCTAGCTGAAAAGCTAGTGTCGAAAATCCTACCGGCGACAGGACTCAAGCCTAGGACCTCCCGGTCAGAGGCGCTGCAGAGACATCGGTTGATGCACTGAGTAGCCGGTAGTTTTTTTCTTGTGGCATCTCTCACCATTATTTCTTCCTACTATAAAAGACATCGTTTTCTCGTTCTCCTCCTTTATTGCTTTACGTTCTTCTCATTTTTCGCCCCGTGATACTCTTTCCATCATAAGACCCTTGTTTAAACACATCTTCCTCTACTTCCATTTCGTTGTTCCCCCTCATGTCTCTGTGTGCTCCCCGCGGAAAGCTGTGACGGCTCCTGTTTATTCGGAGCGCTTCGGGGAATCGAAGGCGAGGGGGCTGGGCACGTCGGCGGCAGGTGCGGGGCGGAACACTCCGCCCTGTCGCTGCCGCTGGCGGCTCCTTCGCGGGAGACAATCCCAATTGCGCTATTTCGGGCACAGCGTTCCGGGTACCCCGCGCCTTTCTTTCCCAGGCTCCTCCTGCCCGACCCGACACGCCTTGCCCTTCTTCGCCCTTGCTTTGCCAAGCGACGGCCCGCTCGTCCGCCCGCCCGTCCGCCCGCCCGTCCGCCCGCCCGTCCGTCCGCTCATCCGCCCGTCCGCCCGCCCGCCCGTCCGCCCGCCCGCCCGTCCATCCACCCGGCCGCCCACCCACCCGGCCGCCCACCCACCCGGCCGCCCACCCACCCGGCCGCCCGCCCACCCACCTGTCCGCCCGTCCACCCGCCCGCCCGCCCGTCCACCCACCCGTCCGCCCACCCGTCCGCCCGCCCGTCCAACCGTCCGCCCGCCCGTCCGCCCACCCGCCCGCCCGTCCGTCCGCCCGCCCGCTCGGTCCTGTCCTGTCCTGTCCTGATTTGCCGCACCTCGTCCCGTCCTGACCTGACCCGACCTGACCGTCCTTTCCTGTCGTCTCCAATCTTACCCTTTCCCAATCCGACCCGTCCCGTTTCATTTGTCTCATCCTTCCTTACTCTGTCTCGTTTTCTTGACTTATCACTTTCCGTCCCGTCCCCTCTTTTCTAGCCTCATTGCATTCCAAACTCCCCCCTCCCCGGACGGTCACTCTGCTCCGCCCCCACCCGCTGCCCCGTTCCCCTTCCCGCCTGGCACGTCCCTTGCCATGTGTTACTTCGCACCCGCGTTTGAAGAGTCAGTCCTTTTCCCAGCGGGGCGCCCAAAATACCCGAGTTCCCGTGTAACCATTGCGCGAACTTCCGCGTAACCGCACGCAAGCAAATCGGTTGGAACACGGCGCTTAATAACTGCCTGCTTGCCTCCCGTCCAAGGTAGTGGGAAGAAGACGAGCCACAACCGCGCGTCTGTGGAACTGAAAATTTGGATTGCTCGCCTGTCGTCGCGGAGTGGAGGAACGGAGGTGATGAGACGCACAAGGTAACAGCAGTGCGCGCGCGCAGGCGCTGGCCATGGGGCGCAGCTCGCAGCCTCTCGAGTGCATGGAAGAGCGACAGGATTGATTTCAAACTTGTAATATATTGTGGCTCATTTTTGTTGCTAAAGAAGGTGACGTGTCTTTTGTCTGTGAATAAACATGACTCCGCCTTTCGACACACATTATGGTTGATGATGATGAGTGGTCGTTTAAAAGCGACGTAAATTGAATTTTAAGAAATTACATTTATTTTTATTTATTTTACGTCAAAAAGCAGTTAAAATTGTGTATGACGTGCTATGGGGACAAGTGAATTCTGTACACATGTTCGAAATTCTGTGATCCCTACTCTAAATCATATACTACTAGAATTTTGAATTAAAAAACGCTCCCATGTAATAAAATCTATTTTCAATTCTATTATATGCTATTATTCGTTTCTATTATATAGAAACGAATGCCCAGATAACATTCTCGCACATTGCAGAAAAGTTTGATAAAGTACAATTTAAAGTGTGTAAACTTTCCCGTTTTAAATTAAGCTAACGATTGACCAGTGAAAAAAAAACATATTTATTGATAAAGACACTTACTTTATTCATTTGCACAAGCGGAATGCATCAGTTCTTGGTTGTTCCCCCTGAAGTGCAGTCATAAATAGGAAGTCAAAACGTCCCTCTCAGATAAGCGAATTTTGTTTGCCGAGTTGTGGTTTTTGTGGTCGCCTCTAATCGTGTCGTATCAGCCGAGTCCATCACGCGCGTCCATCTTCCTTTGGACAGCCGTTCTCACGCTTAGAGAGATAAAGCGTTCATAGAAGATCGCTGACTATAGCGCGAGGTACAGTTTGGCACCGGCAGTGATGTCATGATATCACCACGTCACTTGCAATGGGCGTGGACACTTGCGGTTGTAAGAATGACGTTGCACATTATAATGGGTTGGTCCTTCCGGTTGCCGCACAGTATGCAATAGCCTCTAAATCGCGTTATTAGAAGAATACGAGCTAGTCACATCATATAATTTATTTTTACAAAAAGGTTGTTTTTTTTCTGCGGCTTTACAACTATATTTAGTGCAAACCTGGGGGCAGGAAGAAGGATAAATTTGCAAAGATCTGTCCTTCAATGCATATGGCAACACTACGTATTTTTCAAACGATAAAAACCTCTTGCATCATGCACCACTTCCTGTAGCACTAAATTTACACATTGATCCTCTTTTGTCTTGTTTGAAAGATGCCCTTCGATTTTGATGAAATTTTAACAATTTAATATTTCCGTTTATGTAAATTAGTCATATCCCAATACACCAAGCCCCGGAAAAAAACTATTACATTCCCAGTTTGTTTTTATGGCAAATGCGGGAAAATATTGCTTATATCTCTAATGGACTAATATCGAACTCTAGTCCACGTGTGTGTGGTCACTGGAATGCAGAAAGTTCACGTTACTGGATTTCCGCCACAATTCCTATAAAAATGCTCACCCAAGTAAATCTCTGAATAGAATATTTCATATTTGTAATTCCTTTGAATTTGTATCTCCCTAATAGAGAACAAATGGGCCTTCTACTTTTTCGAGTAACTATTCTGTCTTGTAGATCTCTCGAACTATTGTTCTACCAACTCCTCACTACGTTCAGTTATTAACATACGGGCTCGCCGAAACGAAACCGCCGCCTAGTGAACGTCTGAATACGTTTTACTACATTCCTTGCCATAGACTCCGCCGGTGTGGCGCTGTCTATGCTAACGGGATGGCTCGCCCCACGTAACCTGTGAGTAACGCTCCGCGCCTGTGGATTCGCCGCGTCATGCTTGGCAAAGCCCTAAAAACGACGTGTTCGTGCACTTTGGACGCCTCATGTAACAGGTTCAGATCCCGACGAGAGGGAGACAGTGGAAGAAGGAAAGGAAAACTCGTGTTCTTTAAAGATTGCATGATACGTGTCAATGTCGGCATTGTTCATTTTAACCATGAATGACGTGAAGATTAAAATGATCTTGATATGGATTTAAAATACCAAATATGCTATATAAGACCAATCAGAACAATTTTATTTTCATAAGAATTCCAAGAGTATATTGATTCCATTTGATAAGTTTAAATATCTAGGAGGTAAGACGAATAAGTTTCAAAAATCCGCCTTGTATTAAAACATTATGACTATTATTAAATAGTCGTAATGTTCATTGCTGTATAAAAGACAAGTCTGCTTTTCGAAGTGGATTTATAATTTTTTGCCCTGTGCATTGTTATGAAATATTTCACCCCAAATTCTCATTTATTTTTGTGAATGAATGTTAAGTAGTGGCACATGCGAGTAGTTACCATGAAGTACCACGCGGAATGAAGTTGATAAATTTCTCTTCCTGTCTTCTGACGAAATACCCTCCGCTGTTACCACTTCGACCCAGCCGCCCGGAACTAACCTTCGTCACCAATGCTGTGTCGGGTGGGTCGTGGATGTTTTCTTTGTGGTGGCTACTTCAGTGTTACGAAACAAGATCGCAGATTGAGTTACTTTTTTATGAAGCGGAATTTGTCTTCGTTATTAGTGATACATTACAGTCATTGGCCTTGTTCTTTCCTTGTCATATAGTCAGCTAAATTGTATTTCGCGGCAATGAATTTGTTTTGTTCATTTCTCTCCAAGGTTTCGAAGTGAGTTCGTGAAAGTTCAACATTCTTCACTTTTCCGGAAGTTTTTATGCGCATTCAGTATCAAAATATGTAGATAGACCATTCGAAAAAGTAATAAAAACCAAAATTACTTCTTACTAATCACTTTTTTTTAATAATTAGGCTCGGTATGGTGGGAAATAGAAATGATGGTACCCACATGATTTCGTATTGAATATTCATTCGTTCATTCGAAGTCACTGAAACGAGAATGTCTCCGAGTGCACTCAGAACATTCTGGAGCCGGCCTTTTGGTGTGACTTAAATAACCCGTAAAATGACGTAATTATAACCGGGACTGACATGTCCACTGGCCGCCCATGATTCGCTCCGTGCTCTCCCCTAGAGAGCTTCCAGAATGTTCTGTCGCTCTGCAAGTTTCCCTTCGGTGCGAACACAATTCCATCCGGTGTGTTAGCTATTAAATTGATTTTCTGCTGCTTAGCTGTGAGGATAGCTAGAGAATTGCAAATCGCGCAATACTAACAAATTGCTCAGTAGTCGAATCTATTGCCTGCCAATTCAGATCTTGACGCTCCCATTAAAGTTGGTCAATTGTGACGTGCTGAGGGGAATTGTGATGGCAATGTCCAAGCCACAGATTGTTCATATTGTTGCCTTCCCTTAACGCCTGTGAACGAAAAAAGGAGAAAAACGTAGGACCGTGACACATGACACAGATATTTTCTTAAATAAGCAATTGAAAATTTTACATAAGTAATGAAATTATGTAAAATAAGTTGAACATTTTTAAATAAATAATTTTTACACACATTTTGATTTACTTAAAAATGTTTTATTTAAGTCACGAGTATAAAAAATTAATAGGAGCAATCATTGGAATATAAATATCAATACTAGAACATGATATTTTTCACTCAGAACCGTTTTTTGCCCATAAAAATACTTCTAATTGGTGAATCTGTTGATGTTGGAAGAAGAAATAACTTCATTTCTTGCTGCAGTGCGCAGCCTTTACTTCAAAGGGATTCAGCTTCAGCCTCATTTTCTGCCCAGGAGTACCTGTCAGCCCAAGAAGGCTTCAATTCCTTCGAACCACCATTTTTAGCCTTTTACATGACTAATACGCAGCACTAGGAACTGTAAAAGTGGTTCCTTTATGTCGTTTAGACAAGAAATGTAAATGTGTTGCATTCCGAATATACACTATCTCCACCTCCCACGATAAAAAATTCACTACCCTTACGGGACTAATGACCTTAGCAGTTGACGCGCCCAGAATCAATCGATCGAATGTGCCAAATGGAATACAATTGGCATTTCCTTAAAAATAAATTTAAAAAAGCGATGTTTAGTCATTCGTTAGAGGGGCAGGGGGGACGTGCAAGTGCAGGCAGCGACGAGGCGGCTGTGGGGGACCCGAGGGGGTCGGATGAGCTCCCCTTGACCCGCGCAAGCCGCGGCCGCTTCTGGCGCTGGCGACGACTGCGCCGCTTGCAGTCGCCGCTTCCCCTCCCCAGCCCTCTCCCCCCACCCTTCCCCCTCCACCGCCTCGCGGACCCCCTCCCCCAGCCGCCCCGCCGCCGCGGCGGAGCCGGCCCGGCAGCGGGCGTCCCTCTCGCCGTCAGTCGCGCCGCACGCCTCGCGCCAACGACACGGTTTCTCGCAGCGTCAGCCGCGTGTGAAAAGTCGTGCCGTCTCGAGGACCGGAGTATTTTTTCTGTCGTTGCGTGTGCCCGTATCGCCGCTACCGTGGCAGTCACCGTGGAACTGGGAGCGGGTCTAGGGATCGTGGGCTTCACCGCGTGGGCCGGTGATGCCCTGCGTTCGTCCCGGATGGTGGGCCGCATCAGGAGGTGAGTGCTTCAAGTGTTGCGCGGAGTCGTGGCCGGTTCGCCCGGGAGTCGAGCCGGCGGGCGACAAGGGGCCCGCGGCGCCGCACAGGCTGCTATTTGCGGCGGTGCGCTGGGAGCCGGCCAGCTCACCGCCGTCACCGCCGCCGCCACCGCCGCTGCGGCACCCGGGCGACGGCCGGTCGCCGCTGGGTTGTTTCCGCGCCGTCATGCTGGGATCCGCAGCCTGCGGCGGCGGCGGTGGTGCCGGTACCGGCGGAGGCGGCGGTGACGCCGGCTTCGGCAGCCGCTGCGGCGCGCGGTAGATGGCGTGTCGATGCCGTGATTCACGCGTCCAAAGAGCACCGCTCGCGCACGGGTGAGGAAGGGGGGAAGGGACTTTGGCCTGCCTGCGCCCAAAAGCTTCCCATACATGGATGCGAATTTCGGATGCCGGCCTCTCGAGGAGTGGAAGTTCAAGTCGTGGGGAAGTTCGCTTGTTGAATAGAATGACGTGATGCTATGAGTTGGAGAATGCTGCAGCGTTGCAGAGGGAGAGTGGTGGCTAAATTTTTATAGGCAGCTGGCCAAGCTTTGATCAAAGGGCTTGTTGTGTGAAGATTAACATTGCTCAAAATTGGAGTAACTGACGTGTGTGTGTGTAAATCGATATTTGCTTAGTTGTATTCCTTTTTATGTGGTAACGGAATTTCTACTTGCTGCCGTTCTCCACTGTTAGGTGATCCGAAACGGCATGTTATAGCTTGAACCTATTAGTCTCGATCGTTGGTGAACAGGTTTTGGCATGAACGACGTTTCACTGCCTAGTGCGGGCCCCGTAGAAGTGCACATGTTTCCTTTGATAGCGGGACGATTGTGTTATCTCTGTGAGCGAGTGTATGTGTGTGTGTGCGTGTGTGTCGTGGCAAAGGAGCCTTTAAATGGCGCCCAGCGAGATGCTCGTGAGGGTCGTGCTGAAGATGCAGCAAAGGTGGCTGCGCTGTCAGGGAGGGGAGGGGAGGGGGAGAAGGTGCACGTGCGTGGCGAGAAACAATTGCGAAACGCCACCACCGGCCGGCGCCGCCATCGCCTCGTCGCCGCCGCCCCCGTCGCCAGCGCCAACGCGTTGCCAAAACGCCGACGCCTGTACCATCGCCATCCGCAACACCCACTCTGTCGCCAACGTCATCTTGATGGCGAACGCCATCTTGGTCGTGTACACAATCTCCGCTGCCATCGCCTCCTGCGTTATATCCCGTGACGGGCGCAATCCCGGTAATGATGGTGGTGATGATGATGATGATGAGACATTACGTTTCGTAAAGATAACGGTAATGGAGTTGGTGCGGGTGTTGAGAACGGGCATAGTAAAAGTGGCTCCAATGTTTGAGATATTTCTACCGAATTTGTTTGCATTGTCTTTTTATTTTTCGTACTACTTCTCCCCCTCTTAATAGTTCTTGACGTTTTCATGAAATATATTAAAAATGAGTAGGATTATATTGGAATAAATGACAATGAGGTAGTTTATGGAAAAATTAGAAGAACACTAGAAAAGATTTTGCGAGATTTCAACTCCGTTGCAAAGAAGAGAAAAACTTAATGATTTGGAACTTGTATCACGAATCGCCCCAAATATCCTATTCATCGCATTAGTGCCATATGTTTCACACCTAGTGATTACTGCCGCAAACTCCACCATCACGAACACTCGTAGCAGTTCATTCATTATCAGAACCACCCCACCCACCATTGTCTTCAGTGTCTCTTACGTGTAAGGTGTATGTCTCTATCATTAAACCTCTTATCATTGCGTATCCAGACTAAATTTCAGCCACAATAGCCCTCGTCGACAGTATTTGATCATTATGCTGGCATTCCTCTTTGCCTAACCAACCTCCACTTCACTATCGAATTTTTATTTATTTATTTATTTGGTCAAAAACTGTATGTGACGTATGGGGGAGAAAATCATCTACGCACGCTTTCTTGAGTTTCAGAATCCCTTCCCAACAATTTTAACAATTAATAGTTGACAGATGAAAAGAAATAATAATAATAATAATAATAATAATAATAATAATAATAATAATAATAATAACAACAAATTTAAAGAAGCGAGAGATTAACATTTCAAAAACTAGATATTTTCGTTGCCAAATTAGAGAAAACTTACTGTTAACGGTAAATGAACGAACAGATTTGATTTTTCTGTATTGTTAACAAAATAGAAACTCACCCTAAGCTCTACTACCACTACAAGCGAAAGGAAAGTTCAACATAAAATTTTGTGTCCAGTTTCACCCCTATAATTCCCGCCTCCTAAGAGCCCCCCCCCCCCCCATTGCCGTGCCTTCTTGCCCGGGCCGTGTCGGCGGTGGGCGGCGGGGCGGTCGCCCAGGGGCTATTTCTGTCGCGGGCGGCCGCCAGGCGATGGCCGACGCCGGGGCGCCCAGGGCGTCCCCGCGTTCCAGCTGGGCCATCGCTCGCCTTCCCCTCCCCGCCCCTCGTCAATCCTCTCGCCCCCGGCCCCGCTCGCGGCCTCGGCGACGCGCCACGATTCCCATGAAAAAGGATTTTGCGTTCGATGCGTGCCAATACGCGACACCCGTTGAAGCTCGTTCGGGATGGACGTTTCCGCGAAGGAATTCATTGCTATGCTCAATCGCTCTGTTTACCGCGCCAGGTAGAGCTTGGGGGGTAAGTT
The DNA here is from genome assembly GCA_011170035.1 of Teleogryllus occipitalis. Lineage (NCBI taxonomy): Eukaryota > Metazoa > Arthropoda > Insecta > Orthoptera > Gryllidae > Teleogryllus > Teleogryllus occipitalis. The sequence continues at coordinate 48,181 of BLKR01009642.1, forward strand.
CCAGTTCGTTTTGTTGCTGTTTAAGTTAATGCCTTATTTTACGTGGTGAGACTCGGGCCAACAGGCCCGCTCTTCCGTCTAACCACGCAAATTTCGCTACGCTCCTTTCACCACCTAGCGGAGAAAGGAGGTATTATCTTGGGCGACGAAACAGGCGACTTAAATTTTGCTCAGAGGCTTATTTTAGGCTTGAGGATCTTTTACGTGGGGTAAATCTACCATATGGGACACCCGGCTTTATTTCTCCGAAGGAAGGCGTACGAAGGATTTTTACGCCCTTAGAAATCCACGGCATCGACCGGGTTTGAACCCGCAAACACGGGTACAACAGTCCTGTCTGTTCACCGTCCTCTCCCCGTAAGGCAGCATTCAGACCGCTTGCCTTCCGTCGCTTGGCCGGGTTTCCATCCCCGTCCGAGCCAAAGGGAATTAGTAATGGGTAAAGGCGGCTCCACACATTGGTTATTCGGCGAACACCGAGCAACCGCTCGCCAAATCCCTGCTTGCTATTTGCCGAGTGACGAACATTCGGGGTTCGCCCTCCCCACCGCGTGTCGGATTTTTGGACACCTCAAAGGGAGCGAACATTCGCCGAACTCGTCAACTGCTCGGAATTGGGCGAGCACTAGCTCGCTGCTCGGCGAATGCCGAATGTGTGGAGGCGTCTTAAGGCGAGTTCGCCCAGGTTCCTGCTCTCATTCCATCATCGTCTCCATCTTGCGCATTTCGTGGTCGTCGTCAGTACATCTCAACTTAAACGACATACCATGGAGACACAACGCCGGCCATGTTGAGGTATCTTCGGAGCTACAGTTGCTGTGTTCTTCTTCCGAAAATTAATGCCATATGTTTATTAAGTAAATAATTTTTCTGGAGACATGATGTTGGCATTGAATTTGCAATGCAAGTTGGTGTGAACCATGATTTCCCTTATGTGTCTGGTTAACTTTTTCATGGCATAGCCAGTTGAAGTGTTTGATAATTAGGCGACAAAGTCACAGCGTCTTACTAATGTCTATCACATAATTTTTGTTATCGGGCCAAACAGTAGTTCCTTTAAATTTTATAATAAAGCTTCTTTTAAATCTCAAAAAAAGCGAAGCTTACTTCTTTTCTACGTTTCGTTCTTCGGTGTCCGTTTTGGTTTACTGTGAGATTTTCAGTCCATTAACATTCACAGGAAACAGAAAAATCTAAATGAAATTTATCTTCTAAAATTCACGACCACAAAATAATTATTAGAAATTCGTCTTGAGGAGTTGGTTCATAAATAAAATAATTTAGCTTAAATAAAAAATAAAATAAATTTAAATAATGAAATAAATTAAATAGGTGGATCACTCCACACAAATAATTCGTAATAAATGAAATTATACCTAGAGTTTTTAAATTATCTCAATCGTCAGATTGGTCATGAGTGTATAAACGTGACGAATGATATTTGCTCATGACTACTATAGAACCTAAATTAAATTCCCTTATTTTTATCTTGTACTGAGCCGTGTCAGATGTATTTAAGATTTGTACACTCGGATAACTTGGATCAGTGATTGCATTTATGGTTATTCTGGGATGAATGGTGGGCGGTGAAGCACTTGGTTCATTAAAATAGACATAAATTAGGTTTTTAACTATAAATATCGCTGATTCACTTGCTTACTTACGTCTTGTTACCGTACCGAAAGGATCATCCCATTTATAGTAATCGAAAATGTACGTGCTCATCCGTTTCTCACAGTTTGGCCTCTTCGGTCCACTACAGGGGACAAGTGAGGTGTCATTTGATGCTTCTGAGTCTTCTGGGGGTGAATTGACAATATCCTCACACTTCCTTCCAGAATATTGTAAGAAAATGTTCAAAAAACGCGATTTAAATCGTTCATTCGATCTCCCACGAGAAGACATCGATTAACGGATTCTTGCCGAATATTCTGGAACAATTTTAGGGAAACTTTTTGGGGGAGGAGTTCAAGTCACTGTAATAGTGAAAGGCTGCACTGAACTAGTACACTCCCTTTCCGCCACAAGATGCATCGGTGTTTTGATCTGATGAAGATTCACGATAATTAAACCTTATTTTGTAGTGAAACAAACATGTTAAATGAAGTATTTCTGTTGATACTTTTCCACGTTCTAAGTACAAAGATGAACGAATTACGTTTAGTATAAAAAATTATTTTTTATTGTGAATTTGTATCGCTTAAAAATGGTTTTGAATAAGAAAGTACACGCCGGAAACGCTACGTTATTCCGACGTATAGTAATGGGTAACCGGCGTGTAACATTCGCGAAGGTAGCTCTAAAGACGGCTCCACACATTCGGCATTCGCCGAGCAGCGAGCTAGCGCTCGCCCTATCCCGAGCCGCTGACGTGTTCGGCGAATGTTTGCTGTGTCTCCCTTTGCTGTGTCCAAAAGCCCGACACGCGGTGGGTAGGGCGAGCACCGAATGTTCGTCCCTCGACAAATAGCAAGCAACTTATCCACACTACTCGGGATTCGGCGAGCGGTTGCTCGGTGTTCGCCGAATAACGAATGTGTGGAGCCGCCTTAATACAAAAACAAATCTCTTACAGTTATCACCAACGCAACAAAAAAAGGGGGTTTAAAACCATAGGAAGCTATGGTTTTAAACCCCCTTTTTTGTTTTAAACCCCCCTAAAGGGCTAACAGCTGTACGCTGTTAACCCTTTTTGAATACGTGATTGAAAATGAACTTCTACTAAAAAGTTCGTCAGAGACGGTGTAGGAAATTTCCATCCGCAGTTGGCCCGGTCGCGTGCGCGGCCGTGGCGTGCTGCGGCGAACTTCCGAGTCGAGTGGCGAGGCGAGGCGGGGCGTGAGATGTCACGGGCGTGCGCGCTTCCGAGTGCGGCGTTGCGATGCGTGCACACACACGCGCACGCGCGCGGCCGTTGCAGCGCTGCCAACGGGACTTCGCGCGCGGTGCATGCGCGGTGCAACGACACGTGCATTCCTCGCACGCCCCGCCACGCCCCGCGCTGCGGACCGCGTTTGGCACTCGCCGTCCTTCCGTCCTGTCTCTCTGGCTTGGGCTAGGCGTTAGGGGCTGCCGTCGGTGCACTGGAAAAGGGTCACGTTTGAAGGAAAATCTGTGGGATTGTCACAAATTTCTGGCGGTTTGAATATGAGCGGAGCCGTTTAGTTCATGGCAAAAGACAGAATGTTAATCCGATAGTCTTGTGAACTACCTTCATGACTTCTTAATATAAGACCATTAGCTTAACATGTTTCTTTACCAAACTAAAATTTCATGACTGATGAGATGCCACTTGTCTTAAACAGTGGCGATGATATTTACCGTACGCCCTACAAACTAGTTCTTTCTACACCTTTTTCTTCGTCTTCTTCCAGTAACGTCACAAAACTCATGAGATTTGGATACCCAGAAGTGAATTTGACTTTCCAGGACAAATATAAAATATGATTATTTCATGGTGTACGTGGGCGGGTTATTTAGGAGAAGTAGTTCTTGACTTGTCAGGTGTGCGAAGAATTTAGGGAAGTGATCGAATTGTTGCCTATACTAATAAGTTTAATTTATATATAATTTATTATTTCAACATTTGTTTCTTTTTTTAATTCCGAATGTTGAGACAAAATGCCAATGTTTATTTCTTTTTCAGTATACATTTGTTTTAAAAAAATAAAGAAAAGCTGAATAGTAAGGTGTCTTTCACGAGGAAGTGGGTGGTGTAGTAAAAGGATAAACGGACTCCAATTTCGGGAGGCGAGGGCCACCTGCCCGTTCGTAAAGTTTGATCGCCCTTCCGCAGCGCGTGGGCGTGTCCGCCTTCGCAGCGGTCGGAGCGCGGGCAGCTGCAGATGCGTTCGCGGGGCGCGGTCGTTCGCCAGGTCGTAACTCGCAGGTCGATGCCGCTGCTGCGCCTCCCGAGGGCGCTCGTCATACGCCGGCCCCATTCGCGCTTCGCCAACCGACTCGCTTTCTCGCCACTTCCCGCAGGAGGCGAACGATGCGGCACCTCCAGGAACGGGTCTTCATGAACTGACGCGCGGTGCGTTTGGTGCTCCCGGTGGTGTGTCTTCTTTACATTAGAAAGGGAACCTTTGTCGAATTTTTTTCACTTATCCGCGTCTGAATACTGAGATTTTCTTGAATTTTATTAATCTATAACTAAACCGAATGTTTCTGGTTCGTCGTGTAATACTGATAGATTTAACTGTGGAACGCTTTCCAAATGGCATTCTCAGACCCTCAAGAGTATAATGCAAAACAAAATTGAAGAAAATGTAACGCAACTATGTAATATCAATTGCTTGTATTGTATTGAAATTTATCTATAAAATCATTAAACTTAAGTTTATTGAAAGCAACGCAGAAATATTAGATTTGTGTATTCTTGAATGTTTTGCAGTTCATAAGGATTGTAATCTCCCGTTCGTAGTTCGGACGTGACATAAACTGCAGACTACTTATCTTTGAGTAAGAGGTAAAATTCCCACCTCGAAATCACAAGGAAGAAACGGCGACGTTCGTTTGTGAGCACCAGGAAATTTTTATAGTTCATAAGTGTGACACACTTCCGTCAGAGATCCTCCTCTTTCCATTTTGGGTAGCAGCAATTCCAGAGCAATGATGGTCTGACCTCGCATGACCTCTTATGGCGCGCAAACATGTGTCATGATCGGAACCCAATTAGAATGCAACACATACGCCTAACCGGAGGCAGTGCCTCATGAATCAGAGGTCACACCGAAGGCTTTTCTGGAAAGGAGTGCGACCGACATTATAATGACGCTGAGAAGGATGCTGCTTATCGAAAACAATAAGGTCATCTGAATAATGCATTATTAAAGGGGGAAAATGTGAAGAATATTTCGTCTGATTGATTGTGACTGAAAACTGAGTTATGGACCTACAAATTGCACTCCTGGGTCGGGTAGAGAGGAATTTGCATTGCGAAGATATTTTTAAATTTCGGATCGTTGTGGGTATGTTTGTACCAACTCCATTTCCTACATCCGATTTCGTTTTATTGATGTGTTCGTCTTTGCGCTCATGGTGGTACCACGTCCGGCTGACACAAAAAGTGACCATCCCATTTCGTTCTTTTCTCGTCCCGTCTTCTTAGTAACCCACCCAAACATATTCAAGATCAGTTTGTGAAATGACCGTTATATCCATATCTTAAAGAATATGTGTTGTTATTCTGCTGATATATAGGAAAGGTAGTTACATCGGCAACTCACGTATAATGAATAATGTTTTACCAAAGCCACGTTAAGTTTGGTCGCAATTAGACCAGGTCAAGAGGTGCTCCGGATCTCGCCATCCAGCGGAGGAAAATCATCGCCATCTCCCGAGAAAAAGCATGCACTACACTAACGGGACTAATGACCAAAGCAGTTGACGCGCCCGGAAACACACGAACCAGATCAAGACTAAGACGGATGTTTTGAATATGTAATTTAATTGCGTTTGGTGCAATTCCTTTGCTACGGAAACGCTGGGGAAGTGCGGTCGTTTGGAAGGCAATGGCACGCGTGCTGTCCGCCTCGGAGCCGCCCGCGTGATGGCGCTGGGCGCGCGCCACATGTGGCCGATAGGCGGCGTCTTGCGCGCGTGCATCGATCTCGTGCGGCACGCCGGACGCGCGTGGCGGGGGCGGCGGCAGCGCGTGCACGCGGCCTGGGGCCACACGCTTGTCAACACCTCGACGATCTTTCAATGAGGAACATAGATCGTTTTCTAAACATATTAATTAATTAAAACCGGGAGCGGTAGCTCATTGCATCAACTGATGTCACTGCAGTGCCCCTGACAGGGAGGTCCTAGGTTCCACTCCCCACGGCGGCAGGATTTTCGACACTGGCTTTTCAGTTAGGTCGAATTCAGTCGCTGTCTGGAGGAGAATTCTAGCGGCCGGCTGCTCTGATCGGTAGTTTTCCGTGGTTTCTCCGATCAACAACAGGCGAATGCCGGAGCAGTACTCTACCAAACGGGCCATGGACCGTGCGCGATCTTTCCTTCCTCTTCCTTGTCCTATCCTCTCCCCTTACACACATACACTTACACTAACAAACATTACCACATATTCCGGGAGACCGGTCGGGAGCTTAGAGCTTGTCCCGGCTTGGGCGGTCCCTCGCTGGTGGGAGAGTCCTAGCTAGGGGGAAACCCTACTAGCCCACGGTAGGTCGGCGCCGGATCTCGCCATCCAGCGGGGGACGATCACGGCCATCTCCCGAGAGAAAAAACAATCTCCTTACACTAACGGGACTAATGACCAAAGCAGTTGACGCGCCCGGAAACACGAAAAAATCAATCAATCAATAAATCAAGTAAGCTAAATAATCACGATTTTTTAGGTGGCATTATTTGTGTGTACGGGCGATTGTATTTTCTACACTTATCCTACAACCTAGTCCTTTTCTTCTTTTTTCACCACCTTTACCGCCCACTTCGCCGCCTCCTCCACCGCCATCACTCCGCCGCCACCCCCAACACCACCATCGCCATCACCGCCTCCGCCGCCATCTGTTCCGTCGCCTACGTCACTAACATCTATCCAGCCCCCACCCCTTTGCCTCTGTCGTCACCGAAGTAGCCTCCGCCACTGCCCCCTTTGGCCTCTGCCATCGCCCTCCTTGCTGTCGCCATCTCCGCCGCCGCGCGCGGGCCGGGCCGGGCCGGGCCGGGCCGGGCCGTCTGCGGGCCACATGCGCGTGGGAGGCGGCGCGGCTTCAAAGCGCGTGGCGGTGGGCGCTGCGGGGCTTCCGATGCGGAAACGCGCTGTGGACAGGGACGTTTCGGTTTAGAACACATTGGCAGGATGTGGGCGATAACTTATCTAAGCACTGCAAAGCGTTGCGATTTGCTCTTCAAATAATCACAATATTTACAACTGCGCGAATAAAACTGTCAAGCCAGATAAATATGAAGTTTCCAACCATTGAGATATATGAATCTAGCAATGTCAACATTAATTGTTGCACCTGTTAGAAGAGTATTTATTATATAATTCGATTCTAATAGAATACTCCAAAACTAGTTTGTTGTGTATTGAAGTTGTTGGTATTATTATTATTATTATTATTATTATTATTATTATTATTATTATTATTATTATTTGTCGCGAATTGGACGTATAGGACCACGCGGACATAGCCCTGCCGTTACCGAGGCTTCGTTACATTTATCCCGTAGCAAATATAACTCCTTTTTGAGGGGATCAGCATTATGCTGAATCCTGTTTGTATCCCCCAGGGTTGCTAGTCCTGGAGGGATGAGATATGGAATGATCATGGTAAAGAAGAATCAATGGACAACACAGACATACACAAACACACCCATGCCGGAGGCGGGACTCGAACCCGCTATCCTTCCGTCTGAAATCGCCACGGCTTCGAAACACTTAAGAATATTGAAATGCTAAACAGGCAATGAAAATTATTACGAAAATATCAAGTTACGAGCTTTTCAATTTGAAAATTTAATAGTATTAAAATATTTACTAATTATGAGCCTATATTCGTTTAAAAAATCGTTGAGGCGCCTAACTAGAAGGGGCCCTAACCAATTGTTTGGTCTCCTTGTGCCTTAGAGAATGTTTGTTCATTTGACATCTCGTTGGTGTTCGTGAGTGACGTTGGACATGCAAGAGAGCGAATCGCCTTCTGATCTGCGCTCGCGTCGTTGGGTCAGTTTGTCAAATGTCCCGCGGAAGCGAGGCAAGGCGAGCAGGAAGTGGTTCTGGTGCAGCGCCGGGTACCGGCTCTCGCGCTCGCCACAATAGACCCTCTGGGGGACCGCGTCTGGTGATCGGGAAATTGACGACTTTTACTGACGTCCTCTGCCGCATCACCACGAGGCGAGTAATAACGATGAGTATTTCGTCAGCCGCTTCGCGAAGACCCGCCTCCTGGGAGGGGAGCCTTTGGGCCTTTCTGGAACTTTCGCCCTCGCACAGAAAAAAATCCATTCTGGCCAGTACAAAAGCCCTCCTGTTAGGACAAGCTCGTGCATGTTTCGTTCCGTACCCCTCGCCCTCCCCCCCCCTGTCTCCCCTCCCCGCCCCTCGCTCACCGGAACGTGCCGGGACTCGCTCCGTGACGTCACTGGATGCGGGCCGGGGGTGGCAAGTCCCTGCTTGCTGCAGCAACATCATCGATTTGTCTGACTCCCTGCGGTGGGCATCCAGGCAATTGCAACGGAATAGCTGATTGGGTGTGCATGAACTTTGGGTTGCATTTGCATACGAAGTTCAAAGGCAAGGGATAATTACATAATGGTTGCGTGAAGTTATTTCTAGATATTTTTAAATTATTCTCAAATTAGATAGAGCAAGGTGCAAATTTTGACAAGTCTTACGTTATTTTTGAGGTAAGCGATGAATATTCGTGATGTATTGAATGGTCCTGCTTCTTTTTCGTGTAATTAGGGCATTCTCTTTGCTTCCTTTAAATTAGAGTTGCAAATTTGTATCAAACCGTAAAAATGAAATACTTTCCTATTATGACATTATGAAAAACGATCAAATGATGTACAGCCGGAAATGTTGCCGGAATTGAAATACGTGAAAAAAAATGTCTCTTTAAAATGATGTAATTATTAGTGGCAAAATATATTTTTTTACGGCATATCAACGTTCAGCACTTCACTCATTCTTGTGTGCACTAGTTTCGAACTATTCTTATAAAGCGGCTCGGGGGCTAGTGAATTACCTTGATATACTATCACCTTTCCCAGGGTATTAATTCTTTCAAAACTTACTAAATGAATGTGTAAGAAATCGACGTATTGTCACGTTGTTCAATATGTATTACGTATAATTAGTATGTGGTTTTGACTTAATTATTACGCATTCTACAACTCAATCTTTTTAGTATCCTCTTCCCGCAAGTAGAGGAATTTCTTCGCTCCGTGGAAAATTCCATGGGGGGAGGGGGGTGCGTCGAGGACCAGATCTGGGGCTTCTCTCGACTCCGCAGCTGCCTCGATCCACCCCTCGCCCCGCTGGGTCCATTTGCAGGCGGACCGGATTCAGTGCCTGCCGCCCGTCCTTATCGCTGCTGTGGCTTTTGCGCTTATTTGATTTCTCACGGCTGCCCTGGTGGTTCGCCCGCCTCTCCTAGTATTACGCATCCTTCGAATGCAACGAGGGGTAGTAAAGGTACCCCACGGAAAACTAAATTTAGCGGGAATATTTTTTACCGTAAATGCAGAAATATTGTTTTCGTTGTTAAGATAAACATTCATTTGACTTCGTTGCGGTAAATGAGGTAACCGTTGGAGGATTAATGCTCCTCAATACCGAAGTCTATTCGGCCATTTCGGAGATGAATAGTGAATAGTTGGGGATTGAATGATGATGCATCATAGGGGGAATTAGATGCAAGGGAAACAGGGGGATGCGAGAAAACATGTTTTCGCGAACCCGCTTCGTCCGCCACGAATTCTGCCTGGGTCGACCGAAATGGCAACGGCGCGAGTTGAGTGAGCGCGCTATAGTTCTCGACCGCTGCGAACAGGTCTGCCAACAGCTTTTCTCGCATTGAGTAATAAATATGCAAATGACTATTGTTTGTTACATTTTTTCATGTATTGTCTTCGCGTTTGCTAGAGTAATATTGCACTGAATTACTAGAGTAATGTTGCACCTTGCGTGTGTACTTTCTCACCCAGACATTTAATAATTTATCACTTTGGAACTAATAAATGAGAGAGTAAGGTTGAGAATATTAGAGAAAATAATGACCCATAGAATATAAAGGATTATAGACCTTTTGTTCTTTGCCACGTATGTAGTTATAGTGCTATTTTTAGAAACTCAGTTATTTTCTAGAAATGATGATTCACGCTGACGTGACGACAAGTGCTATTCGGTAAGAACAGGTTCTTGCACTAGACCGTGTCGGATAACCGAATGCTTAAGAAATGACGTCAACTAGTAGGAGTCTTATTTCAGATCTGGCGTTACATATTTCGAAATCATTGGAAATGAATGAGTGAAACTGAAGACGCTGTGTAGAAAGAAATTCTTCAAACATTACTTCCAAACGGAAATCGACGTCCCTCGAGGGAATTCTACATTACTCAGGCAGTCCGCATTGGTAGGCATACAAGGAGGGGCAGACTTCGTGCTCTAGTGGAAGAACTGCGGAATTGTAGAACGCTACAAGAAATCTATGGATAACTGCAGGTATATTCTTGTCTTTTCTAGTGATACATTATGCCGTGTGCCGTGATATGTGTTTTACGTAATAAGGAATGCACTGCGAAACGAAACAAATATTTACCCATTATTTCATCAGCTACTATCCACTAACAGTTGAAGCGCGACCATTTTCTTCGGGAGTGCGAAAGAAACTTCAAGATAAGTTGCGTGGGAATTTAAGGTTCCCTGTCGGTAAGAACTTGTTTCTCTATGGGCCGTAATTGAAAAACCGGCCCAATATGATGAATTTGTACAGTAGAAATACGTTTCGCCACTTAACAACTCTTCACAAAGAGGAATTTATCGAGTGACGAGATACTACGCCGTCGAAATAGAATATAACTTCCGGTGGTAGCGTTTTCTAAGGAATTACTGAAAATACACAAAACAAACAACATTAAAATATTTACATATTACCAAATACAATTTTACAAAATTAATCTATTAACCATATTTACTTAGTCTAATTTTAAAATTTTTGACATTCAGAGGGAAAGGCTCTAGCACTGCTGCAGGTAATTTGTTCCAATTTTGTATTGTTCGGTTTACAAATGAGAATTTACCTACATCTGTTCTCTGTTTTCTTTGCCGAATTTTGAAACCATGATCCTTCCGCGCGACGTAAGTTGGTTTTAATAGTCTTTCCCGTACTTCACCCCACGGACGATCCCCTCTTATTGATTTGAATAACGCACAAAGACGCGATTTCTCTCTGCGCTTTTCCAAAGGTTCCCACGATATAAATTCAAAATTTGAACGCCCTCTCCTAACAAATTTTGCGGCATATTTTTGTACTTTCCCGAGAGATTTTATTTGCCCTAAACGATAAGAACCACCCGTTGTCTCAACGCCGTAGCCTACGTCAACGGTCCACCTCTTCCCCGCCTCCTGGTCGAAGATGCGATATGCGACGTTCGCGTGCCACGTCACAGTAAGCACAGTGCTAGTACGTGCCTGCTCGCCGCATATCTTTGCCCTCTCCAATTACGGCGTTTGCGCCGCGTCGCGACGTTGCATCACGTGTGGGGCGCGCGTGAAAATCGAGTTAGAGCATCGCGACGCCGGACGGCGCCGGGTCTCGGCCGCGACGCGATGCGGCGGCCGCACTCCGCCCGTCACTCGCAGAGGAGAGAGCTTGTGCACTGGGCCCGGATGGCGCTCGCCCTGTAAGTAAAGGCGTGCTTCTAGTCGGAATATGCGTTGGCGGAGGTAGCGTTTACACCTGGACCAACTCTTTTCGGGAGGTTGAAGCATCATGAAGTGAGCTGAATAATAATGACGGTATTTACGAATAATTTATGGCTTGGTGCCCAGGTCGGGGGAACACGGTCAGTCATTGATTGTATTCGAGCTCGTCACTCGAGCTGAGTGCGTCCTTACGAGAATATTGTTATGTGCTCGCTAAACGCTCACACTGTAAGGCACTGTTACGTCGGAACCTGTCGGGTTTTTTTTAATTATTTTTTTATAGTGGTAGTTTTTGTGTCTCCGGTGGTGGACACTTAATTTTTACAAAGCTGTACACTCTTCGTGAAACGTAAGTGTGTAAACGATGTGAATAATTAATTATCGATATTAACGTACCGATTTTCGGTTTTTATGTTCATCATTTCAGCAGTATGGCCTCCAATCATTGGTTCGTATGCGGTTTAGTATTAGGTCGTGCGAAATTATTCGGTGCTTGCGGGCCAGTCTGCATTTTCAAGACTGTTCTGCGAATGCATTGAATTATTTGCGAAGCTTTTTTCGTGGTTAAGTACTGTAGTCATTTGAACTCGACTGAACAGCTTTATCTGGAAACTGAGTAATCATTTGTAAACTTTGGAACGCTCTATTTACTCGAAAAATGAGATTTTGTTACATTTATAGTAATATGTCTGTTCTGTTTAGTTTACCCTCGCAGTACGTTTCAAGATTCGGTAAAATCCGAATAAGTCTAGTCGTAATGGAAACTATATAGAGTCGGTTGCTAATGTACGAAGATTCACTATGCTTGCTGGTAAAATGAATTCTGCTTTTCGTCTTTTGAGTATGTGTCTGTACAGTCAGAGTTTGACACATCACGAGCCGTTGCCTTTCATGAGATACATTCACTATAGTTTCATCTGCAGGTTGTATGTTTTTCCGCACTGAAGGGACATCGGAACTCTTCGTCCGCTTGAGCAACAGAAGAGCCACAGGATGTGGGGTGCAGTTCACAGTGGAAACCTTCATCATTACTTTTTTCCGCAGCAGACCTGTTTTATGGGCTTTGCCGCGGGCGCACCAGCAATCGATGCTGCTTTTCGCGCGAGCAACTGTTTCTTTCCTTCTCGAGAGCCGCTGCCGCCCAGCTTATTTATATGCGTGTTTGTGTGCACTGGTGCTGCTGCTCCGGTTTCACAAGGCTTATCAGATGCGTAGTATCTTTGGGTTTTTCGAAACAGCCCCCGCACGCGCGCCCGCATCTGGATATAACTCGCGTGGCCGATGCTCCCGACGACGTCTTGTTTTCAGATTTTGAATTTACGAGATGGCATTTCGTGAAAGGTTCTTTCCCGGTTGTTGCGGAAACAGTTTTATTTTTGCTTGATAAAACGGAATGAAATTGACATTTTTGAAGGACGTTTCGCTTTCGACATCAGTGTGAATTTAGAAGATATTAATTAGTTGGGGTTGAACTATAAATATAGTTATTTTGTGAAGTCGTGTCTCTAAGATTTGTTTATGGCGGCATATATGATAATGCACATATGCATCATTGTACCTGCTTGGTGTACACATATGTCTTGGGTAAAATTACTTAACTCGAGGAACTATAATATAACATTGAGATCCTTGTAAGTAAATGAAAGGTTACTACTGTTACAGCTTTTTGTTGTTTGCATGTTTTTCTGCATTGATTCTTTACGAAAGAATTATACTCGTACGTCTGTCTATTCTAGTTACTCTTGCAACGCGTCTTTCGTTTGTTTTTACTCGTCCTCACAGAAACTCTTACTGTTCTTCTCTGCGTTATCGTGATCTTAGGATTTTTGGATACTACTAGTAATATAGGGGCAAGCAAAGTTGCTTCAAACATGGTGTCTTTCTCCCATTTTCTGTTTGTAGTCGCATGTTTCGTGCGTCGTTTCAGTGTTAACCTGGGAACCACGAACTCCGCTATCGCTCATCTTTCATTCACAAATCATTAGCCATCGACATTTTCATATAGGAGTTTGGACCCATGCCAGGAACATGTAACGCTTGGGAAGAAATTCATTGGAAAATGGCCCCTTTGGTACAATATTTCTGCATAGTTTGGTCCCTTCAATCGACAGCTCGGAAGTTGTGATCGTTCTTAGATATATTGTTCAATCGCCAATTTTGTTGCGCGTGCAGTTGAACCTGGAGCCTTGCTTCCAATTGGTACGTATCATTCATTTCTAGTTTGTTAAATCTGCAATATTAAAAATAAAAAACAACTAATGTACAATTGTGCATAACTACTTTTTGTTATTGAATTAACATTCGTTGTACACATCATTTTTAATTAAACATTTTGGACCCTGTAGTTTTAATAAATTAAAATTGAACGCGTTTTCAACATTATACCTTCTGTCGTTTAACTAATCTAACAACGCGAAGGGAGCGCTGGCGTGATAACAGAAGATGGTACTTTTCAATGAGCACCCATCGGTGACTCAAGGCCCGCTCGTGTGTCCGAATGAAGAAGCATCGAAGACGAAGAGCAGCTTATATGACATTATACTGTGGTTTTTACTTTGCTGCCGCTGACATTTGATCAGCTCTTACGGTGTTGTCTAATCAAGACCTTACACCTCACTACAGTGACGTCATAATGGTGGTGTTCAGCCTTCCGATTGGATGACACTAAAACAGTTGATATCCTTCAAAAGCAGCTCTGTGAAAAGCGCAGAATAGTGGCCGATGCACAGACGCAAGTCGCAGTGGCAGAGCGCGCAGTTTTTCTGACACCCAACACTCACCGCGCTGGGACTCTCGGATTCTCATGAAATTTTGCCAGCTGGTAGAACACCATGCAACCCACATATCCAATTTTTTAAGATTTATGGAATATTAGAAATAGTGTTTTCGAGGGGTTTTGCATCAAGACCTTTCGTGGCCTCCTCGCGCCGCCTGCAGCGGGGAGTCCGTGGCGTCGGCAGCGCCTCGGCAGTTCACGCGACGTCTAACAACCGGTGTCCGATTTCTCGCGCGTTCGTTCTTTCACGACGATGGCAAAGGTCACATCGGTTGGTCTCTTTTTAGTTTGAACTGCGGCGTGATATGCGTTCTTAATAATTCTGCCGAAGTCAGTTGTAAGGATATCGCAAAGCTATTCTTAAGGAATCGCTATTCTTAAGGAAACTGAAAAAGAAACTTACATACGGTGCACTTGATGGCATTCTATGTTTGCACATTTTTTATTAGACTCCGTTATTGTGAAAATTTTATTTCTAATCGAAAAGGGAAATGTATTTATTTATTTATTTATTTATTGAATAGTAACAGTTCTGCGGACCTATATATTTGCGATAATTGTATTTTAATTATTCCAGCATCATCAGGCTTCAATTTCAATTTCAATTATTCAAGCTTCGATAGGCAGTTAGGTCATGAAACGTTGTCAGTACTACTTGCAATGGTTCAGAGCACTTAAAAAATTTGCATGTAGGGGTATTGGGTTTTGAAAGGTGCTGAACAAGCTGGTGGAATTTCATGTCAGTCCGAGTGTCCAGCACGGCGAGTGTTGCGTGTGAGGGTCTCGATCGCTCGCGGGAGACGTGCGTGTGCGTGTGTGTGCGTGTGCGTGCCGCGCTACGGTGCGAGTGCTGACGCCGCGTGCACTTCTCGCGCAGCCGCCGGGCGGCACGCATTCCGACGCACCCGCGCACTCGCGTGGTCACGCGCCTGCGCACGTGCGTGTCACCTAGCAACTGCAACACTTTGTTTTTTGATTTTTTTCTTTCTTCTCTCCCTGCAATCTCTGTTATTTGCGCAGAAACTAACCGCCACCGCGTTTACCGTTTCCGGCGACCGTGTCGCTGCGAGTAAATTGAGCGGCAAATTGAAAAAGTAATGGCTCGTGCGTAAAACATTTCTTTATAAATATATGCGACTGGTAGCTCTTCCGCGTTAATTTGAAGATCAGTATGCACTATGTTACATTTCTACGCCAATTCGTTACAAGAAGTGTATTGAATTTGAAAGAAGGATGAAGAGTTGAGATAGAATTATTTTTGTCGAAGTTTACCTTTGACGAGAATTTAAAGCACATTCATATTATGTGATTTTTCGTTGAACGGAAACAAAATTCGACTTCCTGACTTCTACACATAAGGCTAACTTTATTGTTTCATATTGAAAGTAGGAGTTCTAGGTTCTAGTTTTATATCGGAAGCAAAGACCGATTGCATTTTTAACATTCAAATTGGTTCTAAATAAGGAGTTTATATTGGCATTCTCCCCTTTTTTTTCTTGTCTTCATTTGGTTTGTGTCCTGATATACCACAATCCGTAAATGTCGAACTTGTTTGAGCGTTTTTGTCCTCATGATCTACTATTAATACCTTGTCTATTTTTGGTGCTAAATTACTGTCAATCAGTCATCTATCTTCAGCATCGAACCTTTGTGACGCGAGCGCTGTCGAGGACGACTGAAAATGGAAGCTAATTTTCTCAGGTGGACAATTTGTCTTGTTCATGTTTCCGTCTCTGAGTAACAACCCGTGCTCGGCGAGCGGCTCGGTTAAAAAAGCGCCTCGACTATTACGTAAAGGAGCCCGTAGCAGCTCAGGAGATGTAGTAATTTTGTCCATCATACGTTTGCTCCACTTCTGTTTAACAGCCTTAATACACTTCAATATAAATACAAAACAATGCTACTTTAAAGTTAAAGTAGATCTACATGTTGGATGTCAATTCACTTGGGCGTCTGCTCTGTTCTTTACAATCAGTATACGTGTTATGAATGATGAATCATTTATTTCTTAACTCAGTGGTTCAACATGAAACCATTCAAAATTACAATATGTTAGGGGCTTCATAAGCACACTTGTAGATCTCTGTAGTATCTTTGAGTCAATAAAGATTTGATCCCCCTGGACACTTATAAAACCCACATTGTTAATATGCAAATAAGCCCATCAAACGTTCATCTCACGAATCATGAAAGAATATCTATTTAAATAATCACTATAATACCAAATTCAGAGAGAATCTAAAAGGTCAGTTTAAGTACAGTCGACTCCGGTTATAGTGAACTTCTTGGGACTAACATGTTCGGTTCGCTATGTCCGATGAGGTCAAAATTAAATAGAATTTCTCCACAATGATTGATTTTATTAATATAGAGATACAGCAAAATTCATTAACTGCACGAACTGAAAATATCAGTATCTTTATTTGTCCTTAAAAAATTAATTATTTTCAATTGTTTGCTTCGTACATTTTTCATTAGTAATTTCACTAGATTCTTCTCCAGAGTTCGTGCTCTCTCCATACACGATTCTTCATTGTTCTCTGTCTCTAAGAATTGTTATGTAGTCTTGACACTTTTCAATGCCTCTTGCACTGTTGGAACACCGTCCCACTCTCCGAAGGCCCTCCTACTTTCCTAATAGCACACGAGATTCAATTAATTTTCAGGACTGACGTACACTACAGCCGAGGTTCAGATTCACTATAACTGAATTATACTTATTTGTAATGTAAGCGAAACGGGAGCAGTGACTAAAGTTCGCTATAACCGAGGGTTCACTATACGCGAGTTCACTATAACCAGAGTGGACTGTCGCAGACCCTTTTCGAAGCATTGCGCAACGCGTGCCCACGCTGTCATTGAGCGAGTATTTCGGGGCGGGGCGCGGCGGGGCGGTGTGCTGGCGACGGGCGCCAGAAGCCGGTCGCATTCCGTGCAGCCGCTTCGGCCGAAGACGCCTCGTTAAGTGTTCCACCGGCGCAGGAGAGGGGGGCGCGACACGTGCGCTCCAGCCGCCCCCGGCGCCCGCGCCCGCGCGCGCAATCCATGTCACGCGCACGCTGGACCGGCTCAGGGCTCGCTGGCCCCGAAAAGATATTGTGCCTTACGGGAGATTCATGTCTGTCCAAGAACGGAAAGGGGAAACAATCCACAAACGGTGATCTCTAATTAATGGGATAAATTGAGCAAATGCTGAGATGGCCCCTTGTTTTGCTTCTGGACATAAATGTAACTTCATTATCTGTGCACGTCTTCTAGAATTTAGTGAGAAAGATAATTATTCGGATTATCGTTCTCCATGTTCTCGCGGCAGAAAGTATTATTCCTTGACGAAAGATATCATGGATAAGATCCCAAAATTTATTGCTGATTTATCGTTGAAAATAGATTTTATTACATCGGAGTGTTTTTTTTAATTAATTCAAAATTCAAGTAGTATATGACAGTGTAGGGATCACAGAATTTTGAAAACGTGCACAGAATTCACTTCTCCTCATAGCACGTCATACACAGTTTTAACTGTTTTTTGACGTAAAATCAATCAATCAATCAATCAAAGAAAGCTCTATATTCCGTCAAACCCCATCTCATATCAGGTTTTCTTTGATCCATTAAGCAAATTCTGATATAGTTCATTGCGTTGCCTACTACCTGTGCACGTTTGTCGATCTCGATCTCTTTTTTTAAATTTTTATTTATTTATTTATTTATTGCTAGTTTGGTGATCAGGAAGGAGGGGAGGTGTATTTCCTCAAAAATATATCGCGTCAATGATTTACGTCGTTTCGTTGGAATTCGACCACCAGTGCGTATGATTTGAGGACAAAGAATGTTGCAACTACTTGAGCCCGAGAATGATAGAGCACATTGGCGACTCTTTAAATAGACACGTATGTCTTTATCTTCTGTTAACGTCTATTACGCAATACGATGCTGTCTTTGCTTTTTAAGGTGTGAAGTAACTCTAAGAAAAGAACACTTGATTATCTCCAACATTCGTGTTTGCTATGCGTATTAGAATGGTACTCGTAGGTTGATATTCTCGCAGTCGAGTGAGCTATTGCTCAAAGTTGCAGGGCCAATAGACAAAATAAATTATCAAGGGCATCGTTTCTCGCATCGTAGAATTTGTGCGATGTACGTTGGTACTAATGAGAGTGGGTGCGAGTGTGTATGTAGTCGGGGTAGTAGTTTCGAATCCCATCGGTGAAGTGTTTTCGACACCTGCTAAATAACTGCTTTGTTCGTCTTTTTCGTGATCAGATTTGGGCGGATCCCAGAACAAACGGATCACATATCGCGCGCAAGCCTTCCTTTCCCCATCCTGTCACGCATGTATTTAGTGCTGCGGTATGGTTAGAATCCGCTACGGGCCAACCTCCCTTAATCTTGCGAGTCCGCGGATGTCAGGCCGAAGCCCAAACTGAGGTGAAGCGCCGTATGAAGTAAGCAATATTTCAAGGCACAATTTGCGCGAATAAATTGAGAAATGAACGACGTGAAATGCGCTAATACGTAAATCGTACCTGTGTGGAAAAGAGTCGGTGATGGTGTAACGTTTAGCTGTTATACCCAAGTTCGTGGGTTCAATCCCGATCGAAACCGTGGATTTTTAAGGGCGAAAAAATCCTTCGTACGCCTTCCTTCGGAGGGGAAGTAAAGCCGGCTGTCCCATATTAGTACATTTACTGCATGTGAAATATCCTCAAGCCTAAATTATGCCTCTGAGCTAAATTCAAATCGCCTGTTTCGTCGCTTAAGTAATACCTTCTTTCTCTTGTTGAAAGGAGTGTAACGAAATTTGCGTGGTCAGACGGAAGAGCAGGCCTCATGGCCTGAGTCTCGCCACGTAAAATAAGACATTCCATTCATTCATTCGGTGAGCGAGCCCCGGAGGAAGTGCCAATGCCGAACAAGACGCGACGGCCAAGAGACGTGGAACGTGGTTGACGTGCGCGGGAGGAGCACCTGTTCAGCGATCGCGACGGCAACAGGCTGCAGCTCAGAGATGAGGCCCAGAGCGAATGGCCGACGGCCGTCTGGTCAAAAGCGTTGGCGGCTACGCACAGTGAACACAAACACTAAAAGCGCGGGGCAAACAGAAAGTTTTGTCATTTCCAAAGAGGCTTCTCTACCAAACGGACGAAACGATGTCTCATCCTTGTAAATAAAACAGTGGGAAAATGGGATGACACGGAAGGCGAACGTGTGACATTTTCTGAAATTCCCTCGTAATTATTCTGCCTAAGAAAACAGGTAAAAATGAATGAAATTATCAAATAAAAACAAGCCCAACAGACTTTTGTTTAGGAGTGTTGATCAAAATTTCAGGATCATCACACAATTCCATCTCGTACAAATTTAAAATCTTCTAAAAATTTCGCATTTTCTTAAATGTGTTTTTTCGCGCCGAGCTTTCCATTCGACTTTGTGGGCCCTTTGCGCGGGGAGGTGTACGATTCTAGGCAATACAGCCGCGATGATATTCAAGATCAAGGACCCTGATGTGCGTAAGAGGTTTCTCCATGTGGAATTTATTACCGTCACGATGAATTGATGTGTTCTAACGGGCGGAGAGGTCAAGGATGATGGAAGGTGTGCATGGACGGGCTGCTTTGAGGCGCGGGAAAAACGCGATGAAAAAAGCTTAAGGGGAGGATGCGACAACATGATGTATGATAAGGAAAGACTATAACAAATTTTGGTTAATTCATGGATGGAAATGAGGAAAGAAGTATTGCGCGAGGTTCGTGGCCCGTAATTTTAGTGTGTTGCTCCGGTATTCGCCTGGAAAATATCAATGAAACTATGGAAACCTCTGATCAAGAGTAGGTGTCCTTTGCATTGGATTGTGGCAGGCGCCCCAAAACTTGTCGAAGTTAATCACATCCAAGTAAATATCCTGTGCCTTGCAGAGTTTGGATTCGCTACCTCCCAGTCACTTCCCAGTACGTCCAAGGCTACGGCGTTGCCCTTAAGCTCGCTGCTACGGTTTTGGGTGAAATCTAAAATTAAAATTTCCAAAAGGCGCAAAAAATACAGCCTCTGGCTATGTGAGAAATGTTTATGATTTCGTTAGAGGCCCATGAACTCGGGAAAAGTACAAAAACAATGAAATAGTTTGAAATTTGATTCAAAATGCGAATATTTGAATGATGCCACAGGAACTTTTTTGTAGTTCTTGGTATGTTAAGAACGGTTGTAATACGTAGGCAATTTCAAAACGATGTTAAAAACGTGTGATGAAGTTGTGTCGAGTAAAATATTCTCTTGTTTGAAATTTTGGCCAAACTCAGATGGACAAAGGGTTGAAAAGGACCGGGTAAAAACATTTCGTGAGTTGCAAACAAATAATGTCTTCGTATTCCGAAATCACGTTTTGGGGTGTGCTTTCCCGAATTTTCGTTAAGCCCGTGTTTTCGGGGGAGCGAGTACTGGATTCCGTGTTTTACTGACAGACGTGTTAGGAATGGTACACGGCGCTGACCCAGAATTCGAGAGACCACAAAAAACGTCAGCAACCTTGAAACCATTCCAAGGAACCATCTTTCATGCTTGAACATACGTAACGTGATTCAGCGAGGGAATCCTTATTTTATGCTCTTTTGACGTTTATTGCCTTGCCCAGAAACGCAACGGCGTATACAAATGAGTTTACTCTGAAAATTATTTCTATGATTTCTGTAAACTTAATTTTGGATATTTTACGAATGTAATAAGTGCTAAGGTTGTTTAATAATTGAGTACGTACCCCACGGAAGCCGAGTGTAAATTCTCGTAGGTTTGCGTTAATTACTGCATCCTTGTGAAAGAAACCTAGGACGTAAGCACTAATAAAAATATATAAAGCGTGCATTTACTTTCCATGTTGACGGTGTAGAAGGTAACATTCTCACGCTAGTTTTGAATTATTTCCGTTTCTGATTCATTTAAAGCCGTGTTGTAAACATTGTGTGTTTATTATGAAGATAAACTACATGGAAGATAATTTTATCGCAATTAAAAAAGTAAATCCAAGCATCTGCGTTGCGTAGCACGATTTTATGGTTCACATTAATGAGGATCTGCCTCGCCACTGCGAAAATAGAAATCTTTGAGGGATGAAAATAGAGAAGGAAGTTGTTTAAAATTGGATTCACGATACATTGAGAATCGTGCTTGCCAACATTCGTACGTACATCGTGTACCTGCGTATGTTATTACACATGTTCGTAATATGGCTGTGCGCCAAAAGTAATTTCGAACCTCACGGATCGCTCGGTTAAGTTGACATCTTTACAGCCCATTGCAACTATCCCTTACATCTTCCATTCCTGAACTATCCCTTCTGAATCCTAAGTGTCCATTGGTTGTTGGATATATTCGCCTAGAATGTAACGTGTCACGTAACTGTGGGGGGAGGGGAGACAGTCAGAATGGCATGTTTTGAGAAGACGGCAAGTCTTAGCATGTAAAAGTTTGTGCTGCAAAACCCATTTCACGTTGATTCATCATTTCCAGGATAATCAGTGAAACAGTTGTATTTGTTTAGTGATTCATGTCTACATGGCGCAGTCCGGTACAGACTAGCCAAGCCACTGATGTGGCAACTTATGAGTTGCTCATTATAGTATTTTCTTGATTATTTCAGTTGTAGCTCTTCCAACATTTCGTTTACTGAGACGGACCGACTTGTCCTGCAACATGCAAGCCAGTGGAGCGCATGTGGATTTAAATTTGTTGGATGAAAAGACGAGAAAGAAAGGCGTAATGCAAGACAGTTTTGTCTCTCCGTTGTTTTGTTGTTGTAGCTCGCACAGATAAACCCGGCTGGTGAAAATTCATTTGTAGTGCTTATGCTGACAAGATTTATTAGTTCGACATACTGACCAGTAGCCACTTGTAACCTAATTTTTGTCTCTCTTCTACTCAATGTTCATCTGTCTGGATCACTCGCTGGTGCTTAGTTAATGCGTTGTTTTCCTCCCGACCGCAGTGAGGTCGTAATCATGGATACTGTCACTCGCAGAAAGCCAAATATTTCGGCAACATTGGTCCTGTGAACAATTTACTCTCGTTCGAATTCTGTTCATATAAGACATGATGCACTCACAATTGTATAAAAAATACCTCGAGTCGAAACTCTCGACCATGAGTAAATCTCAGGCTTAGGAGATGTTACGGATGGTGGTAGTGGACAAATGCGTCAACGCCTGGTAAAAAAAAATTAAAACCGTCGCTAAAAGAAACATTTCTGTTCAGAGAAGCATTTAAAAGCATTGTGCGGCGGCGATGGTGTAACGGTTAGCGTATCGGACTGTTATACCCAAGTTTGGCGGGTTCAAAACACGATCGAAGCCGTGAATTTTTAAGGGCGAAAAAATCCTTCGTACGCCTTCCTTCGGAGGGGAAGTAAAGCCGGCTGTCCCATGTTAGTAGATTTACTGCATGTAAAAGATTGTCAAGCCTAAATGACGCCTCTGAGCTAAATTCAAATTGCCTGTTTCGTCGCCCAAGTAATACATTCTTTCTCCCCCAGTAGGCGAAAGGAGCGTAACGAAATTTGCGTGGTCAGACGGAAGAGCAGGCCTCATGGCCTGAGTCTCGCCACGTAAAATAAGGCATTCGTTCATTTAAAAAGGTTTTCAATATTTTGTCCCGCCCTGTGTACGTGGCGTGTTGGTGCGAAGTCGGTTGGGCAGAGCGGAGCGTCGCGGCGCCGCGCGCGAGGTGGCGCCGGCCAAGGGCGTGGGCGTGGGCGGTGGGCGGTGGGCATCGGATGCCGGGCCTGGCCCGCGCTGCGCGAAGTGTAGCAGTTTCCGCCGCGTGACTCAGCCCCTCGGAGCGCGGCGAGCCAATGCTGCGTGGGCGCCGCTGCCCCGCGCATGGCAGCCCTGCGGAACGCCGTATCTCTGCGGGGCGGGGCGCGGCGAGGCATCCTCTCGCCCGCGGGCGAACGCGCTCTTCCGCCGGCGCGTTCAGGGCCCCTTCCCACGTAGACTCTGCCGCCGGCCACCGTACACCCCGACTGGTAGCAGAGCATTGAATTAAATGGAGGGCTTCCCTCGTGTGGCCGATTCGCGCTGCTGAGTCTGTCGGTGGCCGACGCTCGCCACCAGCAGGGTCCGGGTCACCGCTAGCAAAGCATTGGTTTAAATGGAGGTCTTCCCTCGTGTGGCCGATTCGCGCTGCTGCGTCTTTCGGTGGCTGACGCTCGCCACCAGCAGGGTCCGGGCCACCGCTAGCAAAGCATTGGTTTAAATGGAGGTCTTCCCACGTGTGACCGATTCGCTTAAAATTTAATAAACGAGACCATTTTTAAATTAGATCCTCCCCGAATGGAGACTTCATTTAATGGTTATTAATCAAATTTTTAAAATATCTATGTTTAATAATAATGCTGGTTTTGCGTTGATGTTTTAATTTTGGGCATCGATTGTTTGTCGGCGATGGCGCATCCCTAATCTGGAAGCGGCGTGTATTGGCTGGATTTGAAGAATGTAACGCTTGTAAATAATTTTGCCAGACGCTTTTAGCCAGGGAATGGATGTTGATCATATTTCGTGACTGGAATGGCGAGTGGAAGCTAATTCGACGTTTTTGCTTAGACTGTTCAGGAGGGGGCTGTTTTGGGTTTCGAAATAATTTTCAGATCTCTGTGATTCAGACCTAACTCAGGGAATATTCAGTTTGGAGATATCTGTTTACGGGAGACGTAATATTTATGCATCTGCATATCGTTTTTGACAAAATTTTTATATTGTTTTATTTTTATGTAAATCAACTTACACTATTTCAATGGTGGTTTTGTCTAATCAGTAAATCAGTAAGGAATACGTATTATTGCGCATTACTTTTGGGGTGTAATTTACCGTTTATGCGAAGTACATGCTGCTAATAACTACATTCAAATTAGTTATTGATCACTTTCTGGCTGTGAAAAAAATTGATGTTGAAAATGTCCTTCCTTTTCTCTGATATGCTACAAGTGGGTCTTGTTTTTACAGCCTTTTACTACCAGAAGGTTGCGTAGTGAGAGACGGAATTATGAGGTGTTAATCTGCTATTTAAAAGTTTGAGCGAAAGTGTCGGACGGTCAGGATTCGATCTTGGCCCCTTCCCAAGCGAAGCATGTGCTGCCCAGTGCTCCGCCGGTTTCTCTGTAAAGATAGCCCCATAGAAAACAACCGCCGGCGGGCGCGCTGCCAGACCACATTTTCAAATGGAAAGGCGACGCGTGTAGCGGGACCGAACCCGCGGTTTGCAGCGCGGTGAAAGGAGGCGCGTGGAAATTCGGTGCAGTCGTGAACAGATCTTAGCGCCAGTCTCCACATCTCTATTTCTAGATGTCTTCTATCTGTTCTATGCCCATCCACCCTGACCCCTTCCATCGACCACGTCGCTGTTTCCATTCTTCACACTCCAACCCCACCTGTGTTTATTGTTTAACGCTGTTCCTAGTGGCCACTAGTTCTGTTGATCATTTTTTTGTTCATCCGTTTTTAGGTTCTGAATATCTTAATTAAGGAATCGGTTTAATTATAAGTTATTTGCGAAGAAAACTTTGCAAACTTTTATTATTATGCGAGCTGATATGTTTTTCTTTCGAACCGGCACCAATGCTTTGGAGGTATCACAACATCCCTACGGTTGCCAGAGTATGTTCTTTTGGCTGTTGCCATCCGCTGAGTTATTAAGATGGGGTGATTATCGCGTTTTGGGGTGGGGGAAGGGGGGGCGACGGGCCGTGTGAGAGCTGGGAGCGTAAACATCGGCGGCTGCCAGTCGCTGAAGCGCCCCCTCCCCCTTTCCCCCTCCCGCGCCGACTCTTCGCGCGTCACGCCCTGGCATGATCGCTGCAGGCGGGCGAGGAAGGGAGGGGAGAGGTGCTGGACGATGCGGGTAGGAGCGTGGCGGGGAAAAGGGAGGGGCGGAAGACCCGGGAGGCCGAAGAGGTGAGGGAGGAAGGGGGCTGGCGAACGGAAATGGACAGAAGAGAGGAATGGATGGCCCTGAACAAGACGGGACGAAGAAGGAGCGTATGTGGAAGGATGTGTGTAGAGGTGAGACGAGGAGGGTGGTGCAGATCAGGACCTGCGGAGTCGGAGAATGTGTGGGCGAGGGCGTCTGTGGAGGTCCAGATGAACGCGGGCAGAATGGGCTCATTTGGGGCGGCTGGGGAGGGCAGCCCGCGGGGAAGGTGGGTGAGCGGGAGGACCCGAGTGGCGAGTCAACTCGAAGGGCGCGCAGCGTGTGGCGGGCAGGGGATTTTTAAATATTTTCGGCCACGGCTCCCTTGACCTAAGCGAGACTTCCCGTGGCTCCCCGTGAACAATAAGTTTCAAATATAAGAGTTAACATAGGCCTACTAAAGATTCAACACAAATGGGTGATATTACAGGCTATTTTATTTCTCTATTCCAATTAGGTATTAAAATAACAACACATTTTATTCAACTTTCAATTTTATGATGACATTATTCTAAAACTTAATGGGAAGATTGAGTTTGCTTCTTCATCAACAATTGTTCAATATTTGAAACTGCGACTCCCAATTCTTTTTCGACGTTCAATGCCGATATGTATTTCGTTTTCATTACTGCCAATGCTGAAAATCCTACCTCACATAAGTAAGATTTTGCAAAAGGAATCAAAACTCGATGGAGCCATGTTACCTATTTGTGGATACTCCTTTCCACCCAGCTCCAAAACTCGATGAGTGGTGATGAATCGAACTTCGATTTTAATCTGGAGCCAAAAGAAATATCGACGAGTTGCTGTTGTTCTTCAGGGTTGAATGTTGATGGGATTTCTGTACTGAAGGGATCTTTGACCTAATTATGGTGAAAACCTCTTCTGAAAAGTACCTCTACTGGAAAGTATCTAGAGATCAGATTTAAATAAATCACTCTGGGAGCCGCGACGCACAGATTGAAAACTCCTGGTTGTATGGAATTAGAGGGGTAAGGAAGTGCGGGAAGTGTAAGAAGAGTGCGGGGCTGCGACATTTGAGATGACCCCTTCCCCTTCCCCCGCTCCTCGACGCGTGACGCAGGTGGAGTCGAAGTGGCCACACACGTCACGTGCGCGCAGGCGGCAGGGCGCCGACATCACCCGGTTGCGGAGCTGGGGCGGAGAGGGCCGCGCGAAGAATGCTTGGGGGCAAACGCGTCACCGAAATAGAAGGTAGTAAGAAAAAGCCTGATCCTGAAAGCAGTTCAACTCGAACAATGGAAGGTTCGCACGGAGGAGATAAAGAAACGAACACGCTTATTGGGAAAGTAATTGTAAATGAGGCACCCGAGACAAGACAAGTGTTGTGTGATAAGGGGAGGAACACAAGTGGAAGAACGACTGCACGTGAATTGCAACAAGTGGACGAGTTAGGTGAAAGAATGCGGATGCAAATGTTCAACCGAATGAAAAATTCGGACAGGTGAGAACAAGATCAAGCGAAAAGAGGGGCAAAGATAAAAGCCTGACGTCTCGTGGACTTCGAGGGGGAAAAAAGAATGTTAGAATCGATGCGAGAGTATTTGAGTATTATTCGACCTTTAGCTTGAAGTATACATTATTTGTTCAACATAATTGTTTATTATACGGACCATCGTGAACTTTCATTGAGCTGTTTCACGCACGAACCGATACGCATACACCGCAATGCTCACGTTCGTATGCAGGCGCTGCTTGAGTTGTGGCTAAACCAGATGACATGTCTGGTGCGCTTGGAGCACGCGACTCGCGCTGCCCTCTAATCTTTGCATAATGGGCGGTGGCTGAGGCGTGCTATATCGAGAGAAGATGGCAGCTGCCGGATGGCACGATTGCGCCGCCGCCGTCGCCGCTGAGTGCGCCGTTTATTTCTATTGTGGTGCCGCTCGGCGCGTGCAGGCCGAAGGGCTCTGACGTCATTCGCCGCCCGACCTTCTTTTTATTCCCTCGGAGGTCGAGTGTGAATACCACGTGCAGGTCGCGATTTGCTCGCTAGTGCATGAATGGAACGGCCGAATAGTAGTGTTTTGAAATGTGACGGCGCGTTGTGTAGAAACGTATGTGAAACGTCGGTGTCAGTGTTTGCTAAACGAGTCATCCCTACGCTACCGTTTTTTACTCGATGATGCGTAATATATCGCGTGAGAGCACATGGTGTACTTATTCAAATATTCACACGTATCATTGGATTCGTTTTAATTATATTATAATGTATAATGTTGAAAACTATTCCAACAGAGCAAAAAATCTATTAAAATGGAGGCAAATACGCTTTGAAAGTTGTTCATGTGGAAAAACATTTTTGAAAAATACAGCCAACACGAAAGTGTTGGTGACCAAGTCATGTACCCCCCTACGTCGCCTACCGAATATCAAAAATCTAATTTTGGTAACTTCGGCGCTACGAAATATGTGGGTCACTAGTTACAACTCAACCTAATTAGGTGGGGATAACATATTTAGCGTACATGGCATCAGATATCAGAAACGTTTTATGTGTATCTTCACGATGCGCTATGTCACATCCCCAAACTCCGTAGTACGGTCATGCCATTCCCTTCTCGGCTCAATTGAGCTCGTGATCTCGCGCGACAAACGACTTAATTGCATGTTGTTGACTGTGGAGGTTCCGTTTTTTGTGTAATGACTGCTGTTTCTGGATCGGTCAGTCGACTGCATAGTGTATAGAGAGCCGTCTCGAGGGCACAAGACCACCGTTCAAGTATGCGAGGCCGAAGGCTGTTTGTTCGTGTTCCACCTAAGGAATGTGTGTTTTCGCCGTGGGTTGGTCTGTCATATCAACTCGTGTTTCACACAACCATCGTACGTGGTGCAAGCCCGCGGCAAACAGTCACTGGTGTGTGAGCATCCTCCTTTATCCATCCTCAGATTTTTTTTTTCCTAATGCTATTAGTGAGAGTTACATAAAATTGATAAGTATTGTTTTAGTTTCAAAACTTCACGCATTTTCCTTTCTTCTTGCAAACAGACCAGTCGGTCAAAATAACAAATAGGGTGTATAAAAAAAGCGATCGTAGTTCATACGTCGAAATTACATGTCTATTTTTGTTCGTTATTTAAATTGTTATCATCAGTCTCAATTTATAATGTGCAGGCGTGTTCATTTAATTCAGTTCGTGAACTCGAGTGGTTTTTGTAATTTAATGGCGATCAAGCGAATTCATTTTCTTAAAACGAAAACAATTCGTGAACGTTTTATAGTCGTCAAGTGAAGGTCAAATATTGAACGGAGCCATGAAAGTAAGAGATAAGAGAGAATACTCAGTTAAAATGAGGTAATATACATTGTGCGAGGCTATTTTCTTTAACGGCTGAATGAATCACTGAATACTAATGCGTTTGGACCGAACCCTACTGCGCAAAAAGGATATGGAAAACATAGTATCATACGTTATGTAAATTTATTACTTTCTGCATACACCACCACGATGTGTTAATAAAAATTCTCGTTGCGTATATTAACCCATTTAAACACCATACTGCCGAAGACTGGTGCAGAGCAGCGATAATTCGGAAGGTGGATGGTTCGATTCTCCGGGCGGCCGGTATCCGTAATTTTCCACTGAGAGTCGGTTCGCGAGGAGCGGCGAACCGGTTCCGCGCGAAGGTCGCAGCCTCCGCCATCGCCACTCCTGCTGCTTCGGCGAGACGAGAATCCGCCGGTGGGCCGGTGACGTGAATTGTGGTTCGGTCGTTGGGCGCAACGGTACACCGGTTCGCAAAAAAGAACGAAGACCCTGCAGATAAAAGGGAAACAATAAACATTGAGTTGTCTTAAATGACATTATGCGAGAATTTATAACCCACGAGAAACACGGAAGACAGAGAATGTGATTACTAAATAACTCGTTTTTCTTTCTTTTCTGCCCGCTCGGTCGCCTGTTTATCGTTTTTTCGTTCTCGAATACACTCTGTTTAAATCCACTTCTGTATGAAAATTGTTTCTGTTCAAGAATAATCGTAGTGCACAAAATATGCCTTCAGTGTTGAGAGATCAATGTTGTAAATTTCATCGTAATTGCCGAAAACCATTAAAATAGTATTAGGCCTTGGCCTACTGTGGTCTAATATGATGTCGTCTAATGCGATTGCCCTGAGGGAGTGATTGACATAAACATTCTTGTCAGAGAGAGATTACTTGTGTGTGAGCATATCAGGATTAAACAGTGGTAGTGCAAAATTCTTAGCCAGATATTTGGAATGTAATGTTAGAAACCTGTCTTTATCGTCCAAGCAAACACTTTTTTCATTGTTCGGACTTCTTGCCATTGCCCTTATTGGTCCTATTTTCAGAATCCATAAATTTTGTCTCATTCGAAATGACTAAATGGATTTTTTTTTAAAAGAAAAACGATCCCTACAGCTACGAATCATCATGAGAATCAGAATCTGATCTGAAATGAAGTTGAAGTTAACTGTAAAGCATAGATAGGCAAAACCCAAGCAGTGCAGTAGCCAACCAACCAGTACCAGTTACCTTGTACAAGGTGTAGTTTATAATTCCGCTTCCAAATGAAAGCTGTTTAATTGGCGGGAGGCCTACGTTAGATGGACGTCGAATGCTTGATTTGCAATTTTCGCTCTTCCTTTTCTCAGAACGCCTGGCGAACAAACCGCAGAACCAAAGCAACGTTGACTCAGTCACATAGCGAACGTGTAGTTGTAACAACTCGTGCATGTCATCTCTTTCCCCTTCTCATGTATCGTCCTGCTGCGGGCTTCTCTTCGGCGCAGAACTGACCAAGGTCAACCTCCCCGCTGCCGTGCCTGCCCCAAACTTAGACTCGGTGTGCGTGAGACCGAAGAAAACAAATCGATAGAAACCGCAGCGGTGCAAAAAGACCTACCACACTGTATTCGTAGTTACCCACTGTCTTACGTGTTGCTTCGAACTATTTTCCATTAAACAAAGAATGATTCGGGTATGTCTGCTTACCGATACAGTATGTAATTATATTTAATGAAATGTACAGCTTCGCTGAACTGAAGCTAGTTCTTTCGAGTCCTGTGTGAAGTCGTGGCAACGCTGCCCAGATGTGTTGAATACCCAGTACTTAGAATGGTTCAAATGGATGTGTATTTTTAGATTAGGTCCGCTTCTTTCTGTGGTTTTATTGCCGAGTTTTCTTCGTTCTGTCCTGCCTGCCCTGCTTCTCTGCCTTTTGGACGCTGACCAATTATGGGCCGACCGGCGAAATATGCGAGCCTCGTTGCCGAAATAACAGGTTACACACGATGACGTAATGTGGGTTTATGTAAATTGCAGGCCAAGATGGCGTATGGACCGGGGTGCGATGTACTCGATGTGAGGGTTACCCTGAATTGGTTACATATCACTTATCTGCAAGTGAATTCTTTTTAGGAAAACATGATGTGTATTAAGCAGAAATAAAACAAGATGATTACGAAGGAAGTGTTTCGGTGATCTAGTAAAGCTCTATACTTTTTAGCGTTGATCTGGGGGTATTATCTTCAAGATGGAATAAGGCCCGGCTTTCGGCGTCTTTCTTGGTCTTGCCGCAAGATGTCGCATGATCGCCACCGTATCAAGCAGTACTGCAGGTCATGTGACTAGCGGCAGGACCGAGAAAGACGCAAAAGTCGTGCCTTATTCCATCTTGAAGATAATACCCTCAGATGCCAGTTAGAAAAACCCAAGTATATCACTGAACACTCGATTAGAACTTTTTTAGCATTAAAATGTTTAATATATTTCCCTTCGCTATTTGAGTGTTGTAGTTTGTTGTTGTTGTTGTTTTTTTGTCCATCTCTTTACTTTTCTTTCTCTAGTGTTCAGAACAGTCTTGAGAGAGAGGAAAAGAAAAGTATCGGAATAAGGAACGAAAGTGTGGGCTCAGGACAAGATTATCCGTTTATGGAACACTGCCAAATGGGCTTGATCCGCTCAGTCGTCTTGAACCCGTAATCGAGATAATTACGATTCTTAAATCACTGTGATTAAATTGGGAGGTCGATCAGTAACCTTATCGCAAATCGACTTAACGAGAAATTTATCTCGTTTCCGGTCTAATTCTGCGAAGCTCGAGCATTATCGATCTCCCTCCGCTGCTTCCTTCGCAATTGACGAGGAGAAGCTGACCTCGCAGCATTGTGGGATGAACTTTCTCGTGGAGAGTTAAAATTTATTTCATCTGATTCGTGGATAGTGTAAAAGTGTGTTTTTTAATCAAAACATTGAATTCGACTTTCTTCGAAAATAAAAATCTAGTAATTGATAAAAATCTAGCTTGATACAGCAGATATTTGCAGTAATTAAGGTATAATCTTTAATATTTTCCTAAAATGAATCGCTCTTGCCATGTGTCAAACATTATTTTGTTGAAATAGTTACAATTTATCTTATGCGATTTTTAAGTATTGAACATAAAAACCTGTCTGCAGATATAAAAAATTGAAAGGGGATTTTCTGTGTGCGTTAAAACAAATGGAAATCTTCAATTGGGACAGACAGGTCACTGAATTCGACGAAACAAAAAGTGAAATGTGAATTCGATTTGAGAGAGATCTTACGATGGTCGCCACACATCCTTCTTAGGTAAGCTGTTACTAATATCTGCCATAGCGTGGGGCGACGCTGATTTTCTACTGAGCAGGCCCTGCATGATAGACATAACAATAAGCTAGGTCGAATTCAGTCGCTGTCTGGAGGAGAATTGTAGTGGCCGGCTGCTCTGATCGGTAGTTTTCCGTGGTTTCTCCGATCAACACCAGGCGAATGCCGGAGCAGTACTCTTACAAACAAGCCACGGACCGCTCGCGATCTTTCCTTCCTCTTCCTTGTCCTATCCTCTCCCCTTACACACACACACACACTTACACTAACATGCATTACACTACCACATATTCCGGGAGCTTAGAGCTTGTCCCGGCTGGGGCGGTGCCCCGCTGGTGGGAGAGTCCTGGTTAAGGGGAAATCCCACTAGCCGACGGTAGGTCGGCGCCGGATCTCGCCATCCAGCGGAAGAAGATCACTGCCATCTCTCGCGAAAAACATGCACTATACAAACGGGACTAATGACCAAAGCAGTTGACGTGCCCGGAAACACGAAAAAATCAATCAATCAATCAATCAATTAGACATAACAATAGCGTTCACTTCCGTCAACTCTCTCGTCGAAAATCTTAGTATTGCGCCATGCATCGTGTCCAACCGACGACTCCGGTTTGGGCGGTCGCTTTGCCGGGTTTTCGCGTGGGCGGATTGAAGCTCCTGGAAGCGCGGGTGTGCTGTGCTGCGAGGTGCTGGTGGGTGGGGGTGGGGGAGACCTTGAAGGTTGGTGCGCCTGGAAGAGGAAACGGCGGTGGCGCGGTTGATAGCAGCGCAGGCGGTGTACCGCACGCTGGCCGCCATCACTCCAGGGACGTGCACTCGCCGCGAGGAAGCTTGAGTACAATGAGACCCCGATGAGCAGGAGGCTCGGTGCTCATACCGCTAGAAAGGAACTGGAGGACGAACTCGGACGAAATGGAGAAGGTAGCAGCGTATAGCGTCCGAGGAGTTCGTTGAGGTACCACTGTAATTTGTTTGAGAGACGAAGGGATCATTGAACCGTTACTTCCTTACGTAATCTTTGTATGGTGAATTGGTGAGTGTATTTGACGCAGACCCTCTAAATTCCCACAGACGGAGGGAATGAGAGACGCTACGGTTATGTGACAAAGTCGTTGGTATGAATGAAGTACACGGTCGAAAAGGGCCCCAATAAAAAATCTTCCTGGAGCAAAGACAGGAGAAAGATCCATAACATTGTAGGTTGACGGACTTCAATCAGCCTTACGCACGATAGCAGTAGGACGGGGGAAGGAACTGGAGGAATCCAATCCTGTGGCGCGAGAGACGTGACAATTTCTGTAGAAACCCCGCTCACACCCCCGATAAATGCCGTGTATTATTGTAGGAAGATAGTTGTCATTTTTATGAATGCCCTACTTGGGTCGGTTTAGTTAAAGACTAGTTCAGCTTATCCGAATATTTTTATTACTCCCAATATCCTGGATTTAACCAAATGCAGTGATGCCGTTGATCGTACGTGTGAAGAACGCAGAAGAGGTTTATTTTTCGTCCTGCCACCCTCTCGCAACCCAACTGCTCCGCAGCGAGTGCTGACTGCGTCCTGGAGCAGGTGCGAAGGAGAAACCCAGTCCGGCGCGGCGCCGCGCCGTCGGGATTGTATGGCCGGCAGCCAACGCTGCATATCTCACTGCAGCTATTTCTGGACCCGGTGGTGTGGAGAGCATGAAGCCGAAATTTGGGGAAAACAATGCACTTTTAAAAAATCTATTTACATTGAAACTTCATTTCCATAAGAAGGAATTAACGAGTGGCAAATAAAACGATTCATTGACGGTTACGCTTAGGTAGTATCATGAAATTTACCTAATACAGATTAAGAAGAGAAAGAAGATAAAAAAGTGCTTGACCAGATGGAATTAACTCACTAGTGTAATAAAATAGTCTGTACCTGAAGCTGCTGACGTATCTCCTCTCATATCACGTCGAGACCAGTACCTTGCGCTTCCGAAAGGGTTGTTATTTCTTTCACCTTCCTTCGTCATTCATGTTTATCTAGCAATGGGTATGGAAGGAAGTCTAGAAATAGGAGCAGCGCACCAACCAGGTTCCACGAGAACGAGAATGTGTACGATTGCTCGCTAACTCGGGTTATTATTGGCGTTGAAAATCTTGGGTGACGCTACCTGGGGCTGATCCAGAAAGTATTTGTTTCAGGGAGAGGGGGGGGGGGGCAATTTCAGCTTGAAACATCCGCCCAGCCTCATAATTATTTTAAACAATAAAGAGAAATTGTTTGCATGAAATCAACAAAGTATATTTACATGGGTAATACTCGCTTGGATATAATACGATCATCTAGTGATTGTAGTTTTGAATAAGTTGATTACAATTACAGTAAACTCTCGTTAGCACGAACTCGCTTAACATGAATTTCGCAGTAACACGAACAGAACTTCGGCCCCGCACAAGATATTGCGGCAATACGAACATTTATAATACTCTGGTGACACGAATGTTTATTACACGAAGTGCGATTATTTGGGTCCCTTAGAATTCGTGTGAATGAGGGTCCAACCAAGGGTAGGTTTGGGAAGGGAGGCGTGCCTCTCCTCTGATGCCGCCTGCCACAGCCAAGGCGCGCCAGCCTCCGGAGCAGCTCCCGCCGTTGACCTAGCGATGTCGCGAGCGGTGCTTGGCGGCGCTCCAACGCTGCTCCAGAGAACCAGAGGCGGCGGCGAAACGAAACGAAAGGAGCGGCTGACAGCTCTCTCCCCCGCGGGTGGTCAGGGAGGAAAAGAAGCTGCCACAAATCTTGGATTGGAAGCGCCGTAATCGCAACGTTGCTCATGGATGACGTTATAGATTCCACGGCTAGTTTCAGTCGCTGTCTGGAGGAGAATTCTAGCGGCCGACTGCTCTGATCGGTGGTTTTCCGTGGTTTCTCCGATCAACACCAGGTGAATGCTAGAGCAGTACTCTACCAAACGGGCCACGGACCGCACGCGATCTGTCCTTCCTCTTCCTTTTTCCTATCCTCTCCCCTTACACACACACACACACACACACACACACACACACACACACACACTAACATGCACTACACTACCACATGTTCCGGAAGACCGGTCGGGAGCTTAGAGCTTGTCCCGGCTGGGGCGGTGCCCCGCTGGTGGGAGAGTCCTGGTTAGGGGGAAACCCCACTAGCTGACGGTAGATCGGCGCCGGATCTCGCCATCCGGCGGGGGAAGATCACCGCCGTCTCCCGAGAAAAACATGCACTACACTAACGGGACTAATGACCAAAGTAGTTGACGCGCCTGGAAACACGAAAAAAACAATCAATCAATCACTCCACGGCTACTCATTCGAATGCGCGTCCATCCCCGCGCTTTTCAACCATGAGGAAGGCCTCGACACGATGGCCGACGGCAAATCTGCCGGCGCGGCGGCCACCGGAGAGCTGAGAGGATTAGAATACGCTTGGAGTGCTCTCCTTTATAGTTCGGTTTACCCGATACTTGGTTTCACGCCAGACGTTCCATAGCAGCGATGTAGGATTTTTAACATTTAACTGTCATGATTATGACCTAGTTAAGATTGCAATAAATGTGTTTGGTGATTGTAACGTGCAAGACGCTCGGGCATTTTTATGAAATTCACCGAAGACAAGTGTTGTAGTGGATGAGATGTCTCCCGATTGACATTGGGGTTGGTCACTATCATAAAGGACAACACTTCCGCTTAACCTCGCGAAATGACATTCGCTTGGCACTGCAGCGGACGCTAAGAGGCCGCGAGCGAACTGAAAGCAGCGGTTTGGATTCCGATGCCGAGCTTTCCAGCTGCGGCGACGAGTAGCATCGCGCGATGATCGCAGCGGGCAGGTGGAGTGCGCACCAAGCGGGAACGGGAGCTGGAGAGGGGGGGGCGGAGGGGCAGGCGCCGGAAAGCCGGCCGGCGGCGGCGCGGAAGAAAACGCGGGTGGTGGTGGGGACGGGGAGGGGAGGGGGCGGCAGCGCGTGTTTTTGCGGGCGATGCAAGGTCGCATAGCTGGCGTCGTGCGACCGCCCGCCCGCCCGCCCAACGAAAGGCCCGGCAGGCAGCAAGCGGACGGATGGAAAGAGCGGGCGAACGAGGTAACTAGGTGGTGCGGTGCGGCAGGCGGGCTGAGGGAGAACGGAAGGAAGAGAAAGAGGTAGAGTTGGTGAAATGTTCAACGGTTGTGCATCTGATTTCGAGACGTGCGCGTGTGTATATGTACGTGAGTGAGTACGTGTGTACTTGCGTGAGGTGTGTTAGTGTGAGATATGAATAAATGAATGAGTAGGCGAGCATGTAATGAATAAGCAAGTGCAGGCGAGAGACAAGCGTGTGTGAATAAATGAACTCGTGCATTAACGTCCTATCGTCTACGAGAATATTCTTGCAATTTCTTAGAATTTGGGCTGTGGGTTTCGACTTTCAAAGCCTCCATTTTGGAGACCGATATCCGGTCGGTTTAGCAATGATGTAACTGCCCCATTGAAATCAGTCATCGCGAGCCAACTACGGACGGAAGTCTCGGCATGTTTCCGACAACAAATTCCCATGTGAGCGACTCACTCGGTAGCCCGTCCTTTCTTGTAGGGTCAGACGTGAGGTTGAGCGCCGCACCTCAATGGGCCTTGTTGACATGCTAACAACGCACATTTTGGAGGTCATCGTGGGTCGACCTGCAGCGAATAGCAGCGTGCACACTGGCGTGGCTCATTGCTTACAACGTCACATGAACTGGCGGCAGCAAGACGAAGTTCGAAGTTCATATTTTTCTGACTACAATGAGAAGAATGACGGATTTCCTGACCATAATAAAAATATAATAAAATAGAACATAAAGTAATTAATGTAAACAAATAAAATATTTCATAACTATTTCTTAAGCGAATCCGGCCGGCGTCACGACTGTAATTTTCACGCCGAAACATATGGTGGGGAATACAATTTTCTTTAAATGCAACGTCTTCATGTATTTTATTGATTGATTTTTTCGTGTTTCCGGGCGCGTCAACTACTTCGGTCATTAGTCTCGTTAATGTAGTGCATGTTTTTTCTCGGGAGATGGCGGTGATTTTCCCCTCGCTGGATGGCGAGATCCGGCGCCGATCTACCGTCGGCTAGTGGGGTTTCCCCCAAACCAGGACTCTCCCACCAGCGGGACACCGCCCCAGCCGGGACAAGCTCTAAGCTCCCGACCGGTCTCACGGAATATGTGGTAGTGTAGTGCATGTTAGTGTAAGTGAGGGTGTAAGGGGAGAGGATGGGACAAGGAAGAGGAAGGACAGATCGCGCGCGGTCCGTGGCCCGTTTGGTAGGGTACTGCTCCGGCATTCGCCTGGTGTTGATCGAAGAAAGCACGGAAAACTACCGATCAGAGCAGCCGGCCGCTAGACTTCTCCTCCAGACAGCGACTGAATTGGACCTAGCTGAAAAGCTAGTGTCGAAAATCCTTCCGCCGTGGGGAGTGGGAACCTAGGACCTCGCGGTCAGAGGCGCTGCAGTGACATCAGTTGATGCACTGAGCTACCGCTCCCGGCTTCACGTATTTTAGTGGCCCATGAAATTGCTGAAGGTGGTTAGGTTAAACATGGAGTAGCGTGGTGCAAGTGCGTGGGGCGGCG
Source organism: Teleogryllus occipitalis (assembly GCA_011170035.1). Taxonomy (NCBI): domain Eukaryota; kingdom Metazoa; phylum Arthropoda; class Insecta; order Orthoptera; family Gryllidae; genus Teleogryllus; species Teleogryllus occipitalis. Next base: position 85,527 of record BLKR01009642.1, read on the forward strand.
CCGCGTGGGCGGTGGAAGGGCGCAGCGCACATCGGGCCGCCCGCCCGGCCCCTCCCACGCGCGTCCGGCGGGGCGCGCTTATTAATACGCGCGAAAGGCCGCGGCGGTTGCTACGCGCCACCGGCTGCCCGCGCTTCCAAAACAGAGGAAAGGTCTCGCTTGATTGATTGATTTTTTTTTTTTGTGTGTTTCCGGACGCGTCAACTGCTTTGGTCATTAGTACAGTGAGTGTAGAGCATGGGTTTTTTCTTGGGAGATGGCGGTGATCTTCACCCGCTAGATGGCGAGATCCGGCGCCGACCTACCCGCTAGTGGAGTTTCACCCTAACCAGGACTCCCCACCAGCGGGGCACCGCCCCAGTCGGGACAAGTTCTAACCTCCCGACCGGTCTCCCGGAATATGTGGTAGTGTAGTGCATGTTAGTGTAAGTGTGTGTGTAAGGGGAGAGGATAGGACAAGGAAGAGGAAGGACAGATCGCGCGCGGTCCGTTTGTTAGGGGAGACCGGTCGGGAGCTTAGAGCTTGTCCCGGCTGAGGCGGTGCCCCGCTGGTGGGAGAGTCCTGGTTAGGGGGAAACCCCACTAGCCGACGGTAGGTCGGCGCCGGGTCTCGCCATCCAGCGGGGGAAGATCACCGCCATCTCCCGGAAAAAATCATGCACTACACTATCGGGACTAATGACCATAGCAGTTGACGCGCCCGGAAACACGAAAAATCAATGTCAATCAATCCAGCATTAGTGTTGCGTGAATTTCGTTTGCATTGTTGCTTAGTGTACTTTTTGTTCATTACAAAGTCGGTAACTATGCAACTGGTTCCCTTGTGAAAATATAATTAATATGCTGAAATATTTCAATTTTCTTTTGTGCGATATTTTAGTGAAATAATTGCGAAACTTGCTAAGTTTTCAGTGAATCATTTGATTACTGAAAAGAAATCTGTCTTAAACTTGTGTAAGTCATTTAAATTTTAGTGTGAATATAATACCTCGATAAAGAGAAAATATCTAACGAGCTAATCCAATTTTTTGACTTGCCTCATTTGAACCGAAAAGAATTGGCTGCTGATTTGAAAGGGGAAGAAATGCACCTACCCTTCCATGACTCTTTGGAATGTACTTTGCTACACCTCAAGCCTTGCTTTATCTTTGCCGATGTAAGTAGTTGTCGTTGTCTGATGAGCTATGGCGTTCAGATTGTTGTAATCTTGTAAACCCGTTGTGTATTCGGAAACTTTGAAAGTGCTTAGCGAAATGAACCTTTACTATTTTAGCGGTCTATGTGTTCTTTCGAGAGCTCCAAACGACACGTCGCCGTTTAGACTGTAAGGTGTTAGGGAGATCGTTAGCTTTGTGACACCCGTCTACCACCCGACTCCTTCCTGGAAGTACCATGCCTGGCGATAATACATTAAACTTTCACGAGAGGATACAACATGGTTTAGATTTTAAAAAGGGGTTATTTTCACAAGAAAATGTGGGTTAGCCCCTTGTTCCACTGAGCCCTTCGTTTACAAAGTTGTTCCTCGAAGGGCTAGGAGCAGGGTTGCCAACCGTCTTCCATTTGGGAGGACAGCCCTCTATTGACGTCTATTGTCATCTCGTTCCCCTTTTAGTCCGTTTTTAACATGTATTGTCATTTATTTATCAGATGACTAACGTCTGCTAGAAAACATGAACGTCCTTTTTCTAAACGCTGACACACGCATGCATGATAGTGTCTAGCTACTAAAATTTAAAAAAAAAAAAAAAACAAACAAAAAAACAAAACAAAAAAAAAAACAAAAAAAATGCTCAGAGCATTGCTAATGCAGACGAAGATGCTCTAAGCTTTTTTTTAATCTGCTCTGAGCATGTTTTTCCTGATGTGAACAAATCTTCAATGGAGAGAAGAAAGAAATAGAGGTGATGTTGATCTAAGTTAAATATTTATGAAAAGAAACGTGTTCTTCGCTTATCGAGAGCCAGAGCCTCGCCACAAATAAAGACAATTTTATTATTATTATTATTATTATTATTATTATTATTATTATTATTATTGTTGTTGTTGTTGTTGTTGTTGTTGTTGTTATCGCTGGGCGTGAAAGTGACGGGCATGTGTGTTGTGTGCGCAGGTTGCTGGACGACTGCGTGCCCGGGAGCTTCGCGGACGCGCCGCCGCCCGCCGCGGCCAGCGCGCCGTCGCCGCCGGGCGCCAGCGCGGAGCTGAACGGCGGCGGTGGCGGCGGCGGCGGCCCCGGGGGCGGTGGGGGCGCGCCGAATGGCGGGCCCGCCCCCGCCCCCGCCCCCGCCTCCGCCCCTGCCTCCGCCACCGCCACCTCCGCGCCGGCCGCCCAGCGCCACCGGAAGCGCAAGGAGCGCCACGAGAGCTGCGGCTCGGCCCAGGAGCGCAAGGTCGTCAGGTGAGACACACACCCTCCCGCCTCTGCTTCCCGAACCCTCGTCCAGCTACCGGGAGCGGTCACTGCAGCGCCTCTGACCGCGAGGTCCTACGTTCCCACTCCCCGCGGCGGCAGGATTTTCGACACTAGCTTTTCAGCTAGGTCCAATTCAGTCGCTGTCTGGAGGAGAATTCTAGCGGCCGGCTGCTCTGATCGGTAGTTTTCCGTGGTTTCTCCGATCAACACCAGGCGAATGCCGGAGCAGTACCCAAACGGGCCACGGACCGCGCGCGATCTTCCTTGTCCTATCCTCTCCCCTTACACACACACTTACACTAACATGCACTACACTACCACATATCCCGGGAGACCGGTCGGGAGCTTAGAGCTTTGTCCCGGCTGGGGCGGTGCCCCGCTGATGGGAGAGTCCTGGTTAGGGGGAAACCCCACTAGCCGACGGTAGGTCGGCGCCGGATCTCGCCATCCAGCGGAGAAAGATCACCGCCATCTCCCGAGAAAATAACATGCACTCCACTAACGGGACTAATGACGAAAGCAGTTGACGCGCCCAGAAACACGAAAAAATCAATCAATCAATCAATCAATCTTTGTCCAGCTCACTTCCTTCAACGTTCCCCGAGGGATAGATTTCCTTCCTCCCCTCTCCTCCCCTCCCATCATCCCCACAACCTATCCCTACCTGTACCCTTCTCATTCACTCAACCCCACCACCACCGTCTTCATTCAGAACTAAGCTCTCCACTCTTGTTTGGATTTGTCTCTTAGCCCTGTAATTTCATTCCTATTCTCTTAATACATCGATGGTCTATATCATCCTTAAGAAATGTTGAAGAATGATTTCTGTCTGTTCAATGTTTCTCAAGAAAATGTGTACTCATTGTACTACTCTCTCTTACATGACATTGTTTTTACTGTTCAATGACAAAATAAATCAATTCTTAGAAAAATATTAAAATATTCACTTAACATTCTTGTTTAACATGTCTTATCTCAGTGCTTCTATTTTGAATAAGCCAGCTATTTATTGACATTTTAAAACATCAAACTTTTTTCTGATATATGTGTAGAAAATACTTTACCTTTAATGAAAATTGCAATTATGTTTTTTTTTATTGTTCTTTATAAGTTATATTTATTTAGTACCTTCTTTTAAAACCACTGAGGAATAAGTGAATTGTTAAATTCCAAATTTTTTGATGAATATAAAACATCATACATAAAATACATTTTTTTTTTTTTTTTGTTTTGAATTGAAAGAAATTGTTTCATTTTACCCACAGATCAAACTCAGAAGAGAGACCTCTAGAGAATGGTGTGTCACGTTCAAAAGAGAGCATTCGACGTGTCAGTAGCCATGAAGATTTCTCTTCTGTCCGTTCAAACAACAAACATCATCATAAATCCAAGCACCATCACCACCACCATCATAGCAACAAAATTGAAGACAGTGAAGGTGTTTGCATGACACTTGGCGACGGAGACAGCAGCAGTACAACCAGTGGAAACACAAGCAGTAGCAGTGCAACTACCACTACAACTACTACAACTACAGCATCAGCTAATAATAATCTCAATAACAGTAATAACCACAACAAGAGTTTCTTATCAGAAGTGATTGATACCAATATGGGACATGGAGTGGTAAGCCCTTTTCGTATTTGCTTTTCACATTTCGTATTTGAATTAAAACAAAGTTATTCTGAACAGCAGTTGCATTAAAGGAACTGAATTTCTGAAAGTCTTTTAAAGCTAAGTCAGATTATTATTGAATTAATTTGTTTTTACTTCTTACTACTATTACTTCTTTAAATTATGTATGTGTTGGCTCATAGTAGCTCCGACTTTGATATCATGATTTCTTGATTTGTTTCATAATCATGTAGACAAAAAGTATTCTGGATTCTGTTTGAATGGAAAATGCATACATGTACTTTAATTAGTAACTAGTGTACTAAGCTGAATGTTTGGTCTTCTGTGTCTACAGCGTATGTCTGGCATGCCCCTGCATGAGCGCAATGAGAGTCAGTCTCTCTCTGAGCACCATATCCAACACGGGTCTGTGGAGAGGGAGGAGGATGACTTGACAGAGGAGAGCGAACATGAGAGGCGGCGGAGCAGTGAGCGTTTTGCCCGAGCAGCTGGAATGTCTCGAGGTCGCCGTAACATTGGAAGGCGGCGGCGTCCCACTCACTCCAAATCAAGTGGTCCAAGTAGTTCGTCTCCTGCAGAGGACACTGATGGAGGCAGCTCTTCAAAGGTAAGACTTCCTGTCTTCAATTAAGAAAGTTTCTGAGTGGTATTAGAAAATATTCTCCTTTGCTGCAACAGTAGCATGTATTTCTGACTTGGTAAAAATGAATTATTAGAATTTTCCGAGATTTTTCCTCTAGTACAATGATATAACTATTCTTTACAAAGTTACTGAAAGTAGTTGTGTCAACGTTGCACCAACACTATTTCATTAAATTTAAAATGTGAAAAATGTCCTTTTTTAAGTTATGCTTCTGTTGTAACAAGTGAGTATTGAAAATTAAGTGTTGAATAGTAAGAATGTTTTGATTTTTTCTGAGTATTGTGATAGTTAATAACAGCTATTGGAGATATATATTTGATTTAATGATAACCAGTGTGTCATTGTAAAATTCCTGTGTCTGCAGGAAAATGAGGATCAAGACTGCAACTTATCAAGGACAGCCCATCAAATGCAGGCTGCCCTGTCATCTGATGAAGAAGGCAATAGCTCACGGTCAAGTTCATCTCATTCCTTCCTGCAACTTCACCCACAGGTTGTTGCTATAATTATTATTATTATTATTATTATTATTATTATTATTATTATTATTATTATTATTATTATTATTATTATTATTATTATTATTGTTATTGTTATTATTGTTATTATTGTTATTATTATTATTGGAGTTGTTGTTTTATAATCAAATTGAAACTCATTAATGAATCAGGTTAACAACAACTATTGGATTCTTAAAATATTGTGTTTGAGTTATAAATTATCAAGAGTCAGAAATGAGAAATGAGTAGGTACTAATCTGCAAAAGAAGTATCTTCCATGTGATAACCTTTCTGTGTAACTTTTTCTCAGGAGCAGGAACGGGTACCCTCGCCAGAACCCAGTCCTGGCATTGTGGGTGGTCCTCCTCCTCTTGACCTGACCACCCTTCACCAGCAAGTGGGTGGTGCGGAGCCACTGACATCTCGAGCAACCTGGAGCCGTGAGGGAGGTGAACACGAGGAGATGATTGCTAGCAATCGAGTGATGTTGTCTCCCCGCAACTCTCTTATTCTGAGTCGACGTGTGTACTTGGATACCAATGTTCCTCCATCTCCACCTCATGAACGTGATGGCGTTGCAGTGCAGGTTGCCCAAGCAAGACTGAAACAACTGGGAAAGCAGATGAGTAGGTGAGTAACTTGCTAAACAGTAGTAAACTGAAAACAATATGTGCATGGACATTACTTTAATAGTATTTTGTCCCTACAAAGGCACTCTTTTGAAAAGTGATAGCATAATTCAGTTTTCCTTTAGTGTCATTATCGTAATAAACTGTTTTTTTAATAAGGATTTTCCTTATTGTAACTTTCTAGCTCCTACTAATTTAGCGTAGCTATTTTGTTACAAATCATGGAAGATTTTTTGTAAAATTCCCTTTTGTTTTCTAATTTGCTTTGAAAATACAGTTTTTCTGTTAATTGTACAAAGAATGTTTCAATAATTTGGGTAAATTTGTATTTAGTATGAAGAAAAAGTTGAAGCGTTTGGAGGAGGAATTTGAAAAGGAGTATGGATACAGACCTTCTCATGCAGAAAAGGCAACAAATAAGGAAATGAAGAAATTGTGTTCAGAACTAAGCAAAATTCGCAAGGAAATGAAACGTAAGTAATTTCAATATATTTAAAGTGGCATGTATTACTATTAACATGTAACTGTAGAGATCAGAGTATTTGTTATGAAGCAAAACTTATTATTGATGATTTTCCAGAACTGAAAGAAGATCCTCATAATGCTGACATCCAGTCCCAGGGAGAGGAAAATGTTAAGAGTTGGGTGGCTAGTGCTAATAAGAGTGCAGCTCTGACAATGGAAGAGGCTTTGCATGAAGTTGAGCAAGTAAGGAAGCTAATGCCATCATATTTAAGTTTTTTATTTACAAGAAGTGAAGGACAAGTTCTGATATCACCCTAAAATTAGATTGCATCTGACAACTGACTTCAGTTATTTAGGAAAAACTAAACTGAAAATTCAATCTGTGATTATGTTGGGCAATTAATAAGGTTTTTCTCCCCAAATTTCTTGGTGAATTTTGTAATGGATTCTTCTTCCCACCATATTTGTAAGCAAAATAACCTCTGTGAATGTTGTAGGTCTTGGCTGACAAGAGGAAGCATTCTGGTCGGCCAGAGGCTTTGGAAGATCTGAGCCGTGAGCAGCTGCTTGAAGAGAAAGTGGCTGTGCAGAAGGGTCTTCTGCATTTGGAGGATATGTATGGCAGGCCAGTCACCAAAGGAGACCGCGATCTTGTCAGACCGCTGTATGATCGTTACCGAATGCTGAAACGCATGGTTATTCGGACTGCACCTGTAAGTTGGCTCAGGACTAATATTTTAGGGACATCATTTTTCATGTATTCTGTTTTTCAACAAGACAGTGGTTTTCACAAGTATTTTCTGTGTGATTAGTGAAGAAAGTTGACTCCTGTCAATATTTTTCAAAATTTAATGGTTTCTCTTACATTTAACTGGATCTTCTAAGTTTTTTTGAGAATTGAACAATCAATTTCATATTATAAAGATGCAATAAAACTCCTAGTTATCATTGGGAATGGAAAAAATCATCATAAAATAAAGAAATTTGGATACAATGAATTTTAGGTAAAAATAGATGCTATTTTTATGACTGACATTTTTACTCACAGTTTATTAAACTTAATTTCATGAATTTCAAGTTTTCTTTATGACATCTGTTTTATGTAATTTCTAAGATTTATCCAATCATCATAATTTCCATACTACCTGATCCATGTTTAGTTCAGATGATTGGAAGTTTGACTGTTGGTATTTTAAATATGAATTGTTTGATTTTATATAGTTAACAGGTATTTCCACTACATTTAATATGAATGATTGTCCCAATTTGATTAAAGAATAATAATATATAATTTTAAATTGAAATTTGTGATATTCTGAATTTCTGATATTCTTTAGCTTGTAGATATTATTCTTAGTAGAAATTGTAATGAATTGAGTGACAGTGTAATTCTTTCTCAACAGTCAAAAATGAAGGATAGCATCTCAGAACTGGCGACTATTCATGAACATGAAACCATGGATTTCACGAGCTCTCCTCCCTCATTGGCTGCTGCTGATGATGAGGACTCTCAGGACACAAACATTACTGCAGCAGCTGCTGCTGCAGCAGCAGTGGTCACTGCAGGTCCCCCTCCCTCCATGTGTCTTTCCGAGTCATCGGAAGCCCTGTGGAAGAATTTGCACTCTCTGTCATTGTAAGTGTGTGAATCACTCAAGTTTTGGAAATGCTTTTTCTCATTGTTCAACTGCATGTAGGCATCAGATCTAAGTGTTACATTTTTTTGGAGAAAATGTTTTGGTAATAAAATTTTATAATTTGTTTGAAGAAGGGAAAAAAAGGAACAAAACCATTTTCCATGTTTTCTTTCTTTTCATTTTAAAAGTAGAATCATGCTAAAATTTTATTAAATAATTTTTAAAATTTGAGTGTATTATTTCAGGAATTTATTTTAATATTAATATCAAAGATACAGTAACTTATAAATTGCAAACTTAGTAGTTCAATGCTGAAAGGTTTAAAAGAGATATCATTGTTCCCTACAGTCACCTTTGCTTCTAACAAAAGTTTATTGACTATTCTGATTTTATAGGTCAGAGCTGTTAAGTCAGCAACGATCAACAAGAGAGGAGAAGAAACGATTAAGGCGCTCTCTACGTGAGTACGAAGAGGACTTTCAGCATCGTACTGGGAAAAAATTGCAGCGTGAAGATCGGCTCCCTATGGAAGGAGTATACTCATCATACAAACAGGCGAAAGCCAAACTTCGCTTGCTTGACGCGCTAGTCTCCAAAGTCTCATCATAATGATTCAGCTGTCCTGCCAATGCGAACATTTGTGAGAACAGCTGCACTTGATAAAGTTTCTCTATTTATGCGAAGTGCATACGGGTGCTCTTTAGTTCGTATGAAATTATGTTTATAAGAAAAGTGAAGGAACATGATGGCTCTAAGTGGTTGCGTGAATGTGTTATTACTTTGAGAACTGTGTTGAGCCATGTTTAGCAAATATTTATGCATTCAGTGTCCGGTGCACTTCACAAGTTCAAGAAGAAACAGTATGCAGCAAAAGACAGTGCACACTTAGCAAGGCCTATTCAAGTATTCATGATTTGTTGTTGCTGTGCTTGTAATACAGTCCTTGAAAGGCAAATATAATATTCAAACTTTTATGGTGAAAATATTCTTTAAACAGAACTGTTAAATTATTTCACCAGAACATTGATAAAATTGTTAGACATTTGGTTAAAAAATTGCTGACCTGCGAAGATATTCAGCTTTAAAAGTATTATTTAATTTCTTTAATATATTAATATTTATTAAAACATCAACATGACATTTGTATATGAGTGCACTGCATGAATATTCCATACAGATTGATATCTAACAGACAAATAAACTTATTTTTAGTGTTTTGGTATTCATATAAAGAACATGAACAATGCAACAGTAGAGTAGACTTATCTTGGACAGGACAAATATTTTCTACGATTTGTGCATATTTTGAGAAGTTCGTCTGTTAAAGGAAGGAGATCATGTGGTGTTCATTGCTCTCTGCCCGTGCATGGGGACTATGAATTGAAACTTGATCTGCCTCTTTGTATTTGGTTGATCGTTGTGAATATGTCTGAGTAAAATATGCATGATTTGTTTATCATGATTCTCTTTATAAAGTTTCTGATATGGACCTGTAGTCATATAACAGGTCTCTTTGTTCTTTGGTCATTATAGAGGAAGACTTACAAGAATGGACTGATTTACTGTGCATACTTGCTCCTGTTAACAGAAGTGATGTCTTCAATCACTTCTTTTGAAATATTTGATTTTTGTTCAATGCATTGTATTTGAAGAGTATATTTTCATTAAGGTTGGTAACAGTATGCATGGCAATATTTTCTTACCAATCATTTCTCTTTTTTTAACTGAGCAAATGTGAAGACGATAAATGCTTAGTCATTAAACTTGCAGTTAGTTATGTAGATTCACAGTACTTCAGAAAGTGATAATGGAACAATGAGGGCCAATTGGAATTGAAATTTCCGTTAAAGTAATCACAAGGATCATGAAAACAACATTCAAATGTGAATTCTATTTAGCACAGTACTCTTGTACTTTTCACTTGCATATCTTTGAAGAGTATCTGCTGAAATAAAAACATTATGTGGGCTCCTATACATTAGATGTTAAGAAATTAAAATGGATGTTTTGTTAAATTGAAAATATTTGTATGGCAATAAGTATAATTTCACTTAAATATTATGTATGTTTCATGATGGATATTCAATTTCCTCTATAAGTAGACATTAAGCCCAAAATTTAATGTTGTAGACTGTGCTGTTTCTAATGAGTTCCTCGTATGTAAGAATATTACAGAAGGAAGAAAAAACTTCCACCAGAAGTTATTGTTTTGGAGCTTTTAACACATTCATGGAGAAAATACATTGCTTCTCCAAGTTTTTTATTATTTACAGCAGGTTGCAAATTCTTGATGTGCTGAGAGTGTTGCTACATTGCTGTATTTATATGAAGTTACAATGTCAAATGAACATGTTCTTTAAAAAATGATTACTACCCTAATGCAGATTTGATTTCAGATATTACGTACAGATTGCATGTTCTATGGTATAGGTTTTATAGTAAAGTAGGGCTGTGTAAGTGTATTAAAATTTAAATGTTGACATGGTGACATTTGTGACAAATGTAGCTTCTTAGTATTGTTGGTGTTAAAGCTTTCAGTGGAAATAGCCTTGCAGTAGACCTGTCTCTCTCACTTATTTGTCATACATCAGTATTAAATATTCATTCTTAAAATATTATTGTTTATATTCAATATCATACTTCCTGTAAGTAAAAGATCTGAGCCTTAATGTTCAGCTAACAATGAGTAACCTGTTTGAAGCTTTGAAAACATCTGCTTCAAAATGTGATGTCATGTACTTAAAGTATTTTTATCAAAAGCCCATACTGACTATATATGAAAATACCACTATTAAGAAAATAGGGTGAATTTTCTTTCTGTTGAATATCTTTATCAATTTTCTTTCTTTATTTTTTTTAAATAGTTTTTTTTTTTTTTTTTTTTTTTTTTTAAGAAATATTTCTTTATTCTGGAGATGTGGCTGAACCAACAGTGAAATTATTGTGCATTGCCCATTAATACTTTGTCATGGGTATCTGTTGTACAAAATTCTATCTACATACAACAGTATCAGCACTTAATGATATGAACATGTGTACATAAGTTGACAAATGTTCATATTTCTTCCTAAAAAGGAAGTTGAGAATCTCTGCCTCTTGAGCAAAGAATGGTGTGTTTAAGTAATGTGTGATAGTGAATCTGAGAGAAGAGCATTGTTAACAGTATGTGAAAGTCTGTTTACTCAATATGAGGCAACTTCTGAAAAATAGAAACAAATATGGAATTGCAACATAGTATAATTTGTTGCTTCTGTAATGGCATATATCTTATGTAACAGAGTGTCCTATTTTTATAGGTAAACAATTGTACAAGAGGTAGAAACTTAGTTAAGTTTCCAAGACTATTATTTATGTGCTTAATTTTAAAAACACACATCATGTGAATAATAGACTGACTATATTACATATATGTATCTTTAGTACAATATATTATTGTATTTACGTAGCCTACATCATAATTTCATATTACATTACCTTGTGCTTGCATTTTCTTGGGAGGGTGGGGTGGGAATAAATCAATAATGGACACATGTTACTGTTGATTGTATGGAGAAAATCTAATTTGGCTCTATGGCATTGTGGAAGGATAAAAATGAGAAACATATAAATTGAAAATTCTCTTACTAAGAGTATAGTTCATCAATTGGAAAGGATTTACAGTTAGAAAGAATCATTTGTGTATCATAAATGAAATTGTACTTACTAAACCAAGTTTCAAGATTGAAAGATGTGAAGATAGGTGTTTAATCTTAATAAATAAAATATTCAAATTTATCAAAAATGTGATATGAAAATGAAGAAGAATATCATTAATGCTAAATAAATGTTTTGGTAGAGATTGTTATGATTTTGTTTTGTGTTATTATTGAACACTGTTCCGTAAAAATAGAAATAAGTTACACACGAAAAATGTTGATATTGATTTCAGAACAATTGTATATCTATTAGTCCTACATTGTGAATTATCTAACAAATAATTTACAATTTCAGCTGCAGTAAATACAAAAATTATTTTTAATTTGTTTTCCACTTTGCCACAGTGCTGTTCATTTGCTGTATTATATTTCATTTGGCCATGGGCAGTACTGTTTAATTTTTTATATATATTTGTAGTAATAATGTCTTCTTTGTGAAGATATATAGTTATGTTTCATTATTGAAACTCCAAATAATAATTATAGTAATGATAATAATTATAAAACGATTACTTGTACATAAAATATATTCTGGTCAGATAGAATATTGTTATCACAATTTTAAATTTGTTTAGAAAATATGTAAAATGCTGTATGCTTGGGTGAATGATTTCAAAACTTGTTTTTTGAAGTAGTTATTTTATTACTGTTTGACCTGTGTTTTTGGTTGTTATTTCTTGTTGTAATTTCCTATAAATTTGTCTATGGATGCATTGAACACTTCATGCACAAAGTTTGTTGCTTTGGAAATCTACAGTAAAGAATGTATTGTAGCTACAACGGTGTGTGGGGAAATTCTCTATATTGTCACATTTCTATCAAGAGAAGCAGCATTTTGCTCATTTTTTTTAGATATGTGGATTGTTGAAGCCTAAACTGGAATCTGAAAATTCACTTTTTAAAAATTGAGTTAGTCTCTTTAATAAAGAGTTTTTTTATACGGAAAACTGTGTTTTCATTATATATCCCTAATTTCCTTTCCTTTATGAAATCAATACTTATTAATATAACTGCAGTATTCTCTATGAATATTTGCCTTTCATATACTTCATTCCTCTTGCTGTACTTGTAGTCTTCTTGCTCTCATCTCTTGCATGTGGTGTACTCCTATTAAGCAATGCATCATCTATTTAATGACGTTTCAGCTTGCATGTAATGTGACGGTCCTATCAGACGCGTCACATTGTTTATAATTTATTAGAAAATAGAACATGGGATTTTCATAAAAACAGGGAATTAGAACATGGGATTTTCATAAAAAGAGTGAAAATAAACAGATGAATTAAGTTCCACCATAGCATATTTTGGCAAATTTTTAATAATATTTGGAAGCGGAAGATCCAAAATGGACTTTGAAATGTTTGTGGACAATTTAAGGCATATTTTCGTGACGGCTGGCATGTCACAAAATAGAAATTCGAAATCTTAATAAATTTAAAAACTTGTAGAAATATTGATGAAGAAGGACAGACCGTCATCTGTTTAAAATGGCGTATAGAGAATCAGTGAAAAATGTATTGAATTAAATAAAAAACAAATGCAGACCTTGTCCCTTTAGGGACAAAGTAAGAAAAGTGAAATTAATTGTGAAACGGGTAGATGACAACAAAAATCACTATGCATTGTAGAAAGACAATAACAAGGAATTAGTGAATTTTAATTAGCAAAAATAATAAAAGAAAAACCGTCTTTTGTTTTAGTGAGAGATGGAAACAGGTCAGAATGCTACTGAATATCGTGGGTAGCGGGTCGCGACATAGATTCTCATAAAGAATTCTTCTTCTCTCTCACTTTTTTTTGGTAATGTTAATGTAAAATGCAATGTAGTATAACTTTGTTTCTGGAATATGTTCACTATGCGAATTTAATTAACTAATAGTAGATGAACAAAAACTTTGGTGAAAGAAAATGGAATTGTGCAGAGCAAGATCACTGAGTGCATCGAAAGGGAAGTACTTATAAACATTATAATTGATTCTACATTGGAGCTAA